>JAXHKQ010000114.1:0-53096 GCA_038407185.1 Chalaropsis ovoidea | reverse complement strand
TCTTCCGTTTTTTTCATTTTTTTTTTTATTGTTTTTTTTTTTTTTTTTTTTTTTCCATTGCTTTGACTTGGTCATAGCTGAGTTGCAGCTTGGGATTTTTCTTACTTTTTCTTACTTTTTTTTTCTTCCTGTTTGCTCATCATGGTTCGACGTTTGTTTTCTCAGTTCCTTTGCCTTTTGCCTCCACCCAATTCCATAACAACAACATCAACAACAACATCACATCAACAAAGCAACAACAACATCACCAACAACATCACCAACAACCTTTTCCGGCTCCCCCTCGCATCGCGGCGTATTCTCATGACCAATGGATACCAATCTTACTACAGAACAACGGCACACAAAACGCTTAGAATCTGAAGCCCCCTCTAGAATCAAAGCTGAACGGTGTTCATGGGAGTTTGCTTATTTTATATTTCTTTTTTCTTCAGGTTTTCTTTTCCGGCTCGTTTTGTTTTTCAGGTGCTCTTTTCTTTTTTCTTGTTTTTTCTGTTATTTTTCTTCTCTTTTCCTGTTTTTTCTTGCTTTTTTGGTGGGATATAGGCTGGACATCGTGGTCATTGTTTGATTTCTGTTGTGCTCTTTTTTCTTGTTCTTTCCTTTTTCTTTCCCTTTCTTAGATAAATTTATGGAATGTTTGTTTTGCTTCACCTTTCTATCTCTTATAAATTCACGTCTTTCTGGCATTATTATTCTTTTATTTTCTGTGAGAAATCTCTGCTTTGCTTTGGGAATTTTGTTTGCCTTGGTTTTCTGGCCTGTGCTTTTGTGTAGATAACAGCAACTGCCTGTTTTGGATTGTCTGGTGTTGGAGCCTGAGGACAACATTATCGGTACATTGTACATTGCAAGTACATTGTACCGTTGTTGGGCTCAGCCTTGTGTCCACTTCTCACAACTTCTCACCACTTCTCAGCCTTGTCTTCGGAGGAGGTCTCAAGAGCCGTCAATACTGTCCCAACCCCAACTCCAACCCCAACGCCTGCTGTACACCTGCTGTACACCTGCTCATCTGCTCTACATCTCCTCACACACATCCACTCGACCCCCTCACACGCCTGCAATGACTGCCTGCCTGCCTGTCTGTCTCACTGCCCCCGCAGCCCTCTTCATTGTGCATCTCGTGATTCGCCTGTTTCAAATCCTGGCTGCTTTTCCTGCGCCAGCATTATGATGGCCCTGTAGCAGCCAGAGTCCAGAGACAGCAAAAGAACCTGTCTCTGTCTTTACTCGATGGCGTCCCTAATTTCCTACCTGTCACATATCTCATCGATTCCCTGGCTTGGCTTTGCGCACGCAATTTCTACCGGTATGTGTCCATCCCGCTTGGTGACAAGACAATGCAGACAGACAGACACAAATCTCATGGCAAATTTAGACACAGCCAAAGAAGCGAAGAAAATAAGCCAGCGGATCCTCCTCGTCCTCGTCCTCGTCCTCGTCCTCGCCTCCGCCTTCGCCCGCATCCTCAACCCTCAACTGCACTCTCGCCACCCACCCGTGCGTGGCCTGACGACGCAGCCCAAGTATTGCTGGCATATGTCATTGCATCATCATACACCACCTCACACACACAATCCAGTCCGCATGTGTCTTTGCATGCGCCACAACACATGTACTTGCTACACTCTGAGAACCATTCTAGCCTTGCATACCACCGTACCGTTGGTTGCAGGCCTTGTCTTGTGTGTGTCTGGGTGGGGGTGGGTGTGCTACACACGTCTCGCCTCGTACATATAACAGCCAAACTTATGCCTGTGCAACAACCCAACATGGCCCGCCTCGCCTTTGCGCTCTTCTGGAAGCCCTGCATCATTCCTTACTGCAACACTAGCTCTAGCTCTAGCTCTCCTGCTGGGATCTCCGCCTCTCTCCTCTCTTTGCCTCCACTGGACTGGCCTCGACCGACCCTATCGAATGCGCGCTGCAAACTGCGACTCTGCAGCCTTGAATCTACATATATCCGACGCTACCAAGGGCCTGCCTGTCCTGCTGCTATTGTCGCTTCTCCTTCTTCTGTTCTTTAATTAGAACACGCCACACTAATGATTTTCTGGTCAAGCTCTTGAAACCAGAGCCTATCCTAGCCCAGACAAGTGAAATAGGAGGAGAGACTAGGGAAGGGCCTGCTTGGCTGGCATCACCGATCCAATATGTTGGATGCATCAAAGTCTTGGACTCCTTCCCTCCAAATTCTTCGCGCTTCTCTATTCTCCTGAGGCCGACCTAGAAACACGGGAATTACGTTGACAGACAGACAGACAGACAGACAGACAGACAGACAGCCCTTGTCATTGTTTGCGCTGTCCTGCCTGTCTGTTCGAGGCCAGGTTGCTAGCATAGCATGGCACGCACGCCGTTGCTATTATGTGCGACGACAACACAGCCTGTCTGTCTGTCTGTCTGTATGCACATAATAATACCTGCCCCTTGTGCATAGCATCTATAGTGCAGCTTGCTATGCTATCCACATCCACTTGTCACATACTTGCCGGCGCAAATCTTTGGATAATGTGTGTCATCACTTCATAGATCGGCGTCTGCCTTTTTCTTTTTGGCTGTGTACCACGAGAATGACTACAGAGCGGCCTAACAGCACAGCACCCGAGACCCAGCGCATATATGCTCTTCCACACGTACACGTGTAGCATGGCATGGCATGGCCCTCAGCACCCGGCGAACCCCAGCAATGCATTAACCTGTCCACGACGATCATCACGGCCCCTCCACCAAACCAAACACCGGCCCCAAAGGTACGGGCGACGGCCTTTACCACTGAAATCTCCAGCACCACCTCCACCACCAACAATAGTGCCCCTAGTCTATAAAGAGGCAATCGTAGCAGAGACTTGCCTTGGTCCAAGCCAGGCTCACCCTGAGGTCAAGGCTGTGCTTTGCGCCTCTCCCTCCCTCTTCTGGGTCTTTGTCTCCTCACCTTGCCGCATTTGTCTGCGTTGCCAGCCCTCCACTTTGCCTTTGCCTGTATGTCCACTTGCAAGAGGATCTTGGCCCTCTTTTCTTCTTTCTTCTTCTTCCTCTTCCTTTTTCTGCCTCCTCTGGCCCTAAACACAGCCCACATCTCACGTCCTTCCTTGCCTGGCGTATCTGGTGCTTTGACCTTGCTGCCTCTGGGTCTCCCTCTTGTCTGTGTCCTTGTGCATATGTGCACACACACTCAACACTCAAGGCACCGAGGAACTCGACAAGAGAGGCCACACCAGGCCCCCCCCCCAACAGCATCTACACACTAGGGGCGTTTTAGGGAGTTGGGCTTTGTCTTGCAAGAATGGACAGGCTGGCTGAGTGTAACCATGCCATCACTTGTCTCTGCCGTTTCGGTCTGCTCTGCCCTCCTTTATCTTTCTCTCCCATGTTATTTTGCCCGTTGATCGCCACATACACGCCCCCCCTCGTCCTTTTGCCTCCCCTCCCCGAACCACTCGTATGATCTTCTAGAATAACTTCCTCACACGTGCTTCACCACCACCTGTGCCCCAGCCAGTCCGTGGAGTTTCCAGAAAATCCTAGCAAGAGCTATGTCCACCGTTCACCTGCAAACCATGTACATGCGGAGATGACCCGAAGAGCCTGTCGAATCAAAAGTCCGGCATGTCCCCTACACCAGCGCGACACAATCCCTGCTGGCAAGATCCTGGAAGCGACGAAGGAAGCCTTCTGGAACATGGCATGGAAGCATGCTAAACTGTGGCCGAGTAATCCTGCCGCTCTAGTGTAGCACGACGACGAAGACCACAGAGGATGCTGTCTGGTCTTGTAGGGGCCTTCAGGGTAGGACCCCCTGATGTAGACAACTGCCAGCCCACTGTAAGGCCGGACCGCAGAGCCCATACCAGAATACTGGAAGCTCGCTATTGGCGCCGTACCATCCACCATCCACCACCCAACCACCAAGCCTAGCCCAGCCCAGCCCATAAGAGCCCCTATAACAACAGGGCGGCCTACAGGGGACCCCCAAAATCTGGCCGATCAAACACACGATGCCAAAGGGCCAAGAGCAAGCAAACATGACTACCGGGAACACCGCATTTAATCGACTAATGTTACAGAAAGCACGAATAGGGAAGTCCCTCCCTCCTTCCCCATTTGCCCATCAGCCGTCGTCAGCCAGACCACGCAATATCACACCACTCAGAAACTGTGCATGAAGGGAGTTCGAGGCGCTCTTTGCACGTTTCACTGCGTGTCCGTTGAAGCCGTCGCAGCCTGCGTTTCACAATCGCTCATAATTAAAGTGGGGCCAACGTAGAAACCTAACAGCCATACCCTATGCTGTACTATCCAGGGCAAAAGGTGGGCCTACCAAACAGTGTGGCGCCTCTGTGGCGCTCCTGTGGCGCAGCCTCACTGGACCTTGACCCAAATTTTGCAAAGTCGTAAAGTGAGGGTATCACGATCTGTGACGGCCTTGGAGGTTGAGCTGACTGCCGCGGCCCCGAAGCTTGTCTCTGGCCCATTTTTCTTTCTCTCGACAACTGCGTGTCCTGCCTCAGCGCCAGGCTAATTTTTGTTGCTGGACTCTAGCCTTTTTTCCCCTGCAGGCTTTTCTTGTCTGCCTGCCCCTCCTCTTCCTCCAACCGACCGACCGACCGAGCCGAGCCGCCATCGCCATGTCATCCACCCGCACCATCTGGGGCGCCGCCTGCCGGAGCTTGGCGATCCGCTCCCGGCCGGCCGCTATCTCCGGCGGCAGCGGCAGCACCAGTGATGTCGCCCTGCTTCGCCTGGCAGCCCAGCGCCGTTTTGCCAGCGACTCGTCCAGCATTCCCTCGTCGCAGCAGCCCGTGGACCCACGGACGGGCAAGTCGAGCACCGACAGACGACTGGAGACCATGAACCAGGGCTCGCTGAAAAAGGTGCGGCAGCAATTCCCCTCGACCAACGTTGCAATATGCGCTTGAACCATGAAGCCATTGACTGCTGTGTAACGATATATCCCGGAAGACTAACCAATCTGTCCCTTGCGGTTCTGTATAGAGAGGCGAAACCGACCCTGCTGCCGCCAACATGAGCCGCCAAGAGATGCAAGCCCTTTTCGACAACGTCATGACCCAGTCCGCGCTGTCCGCCATCCCGAACGCCACCGGCATCAGCGCCGAGAGCACCAGTAGTGCGTCGGGCTCAGACTTTGTACACATCCCCGGCGGTCTGACGGAAGACCAGGCCAACGTGCTGTACCACGAGGGCCGCATACCCCCCGCAGCCAGTGCCAACGAGGCGCTGAACGCCCTGCAGAGCGTTACGGCCGGCGAGGCCAAGGTCGACCGCAAGACGGGCACCGTCAAGCCCGACCACAAGTTCCCCCTGCCCGAGCTGCCGCTGCCGCCGAATTCGCGGCTGAAGGAGCGCTACCACCCAGTGCTGCACCAGTTTATGCGTCTGCTGATGCGCGACGGAAAGCTGAGTCGCGCCCAGAGAGTAAGTTTTTGCGTTCCATCTTTACAGCCACATGGTGCGTACTTTTCGGATTCCGGGACCCTATACTAACGCGCCTCCAGCAACTTGCTACTGTTCTTAACATCCTGCGTACATCGCCTCCTCCCATTCTCTCCCCTAGATATCCGCTTATTCCCGGCGCTCCCCCGCCGTCTCACCTGCCGCTCAACCCCGTGCTGTACCTGACGGTCGCCATCGACTCGGTGTCTCCACTGATCAAGATCCGCCATCTGGCCGGTGCTGCCGGTGGTGGCCAGGCGCTAGACATTCCCTTCCCCATGGAGGTCCGGCAGAGACGGCGGACGGCGTTCCAGTGGATCATTGACGTGGTCAACAAGAAGCCGTCGCGCGGCAGTGGCCGCAACGACTTCCCGACCAGACTGGCCGAGGAGATTGTGTCGGTGGTCGAGGGCAAGAGCAGCGTGTGGGAGAAGCGGCAGCAGGTGCACAAGTCTGGCACCGTTGCTCGTGCTAACCTGAACACCTTCCACGGTGGTAAGAAGGGCCACCGCATTGTTGTGTAAGGCGGCTAGTGTGGTGTGGAAGGGCGAGTCAAGAGAGCGGGGCGCTACTGGGGGGTCAAGTAGGAGCCCTCGGCGTCTGCAGGAGGTGTGGACGCGAGCCGGAGCCCCGGGGGGGGGGGGCTTTTTGATAGTCCCAGGCTCATGTATTAGTACTGTACTTTACTGTTGAATCAATCAATGTACAAACACATGATAACACAACTGAGTGAGCGGATGGTAGTCCGGTGCGTTTAGATAAGGTTACACAGGCTGTCTGTAAAGTTGGGGCATGTTTCTACCGAGGTATATCCGGCTAAACGGCAGCTCTTGTAGATAGCGAAACATGACGTTGGCCCAGTCCAGAATCCGCGGCAACATTGTATAAACACAGCCCTCTTTTTGCAGCAGCGGTATTTTTTATAGCAGCAGCGCCCGCGTCTAGCCCTCTTCCGCATCTGTATTTCTCTCTTTTGCTGGAGGCATTTTCTTGGTGTTTCTCCGGACTTTTAGCCTTTTCATTTTCTTCCCCTCTCCTCCCCCTGTTATCTTGCCTTGTCGGACAGAAGCCCGCTGGCATGAGGAATGCCAAGGATGATGCCGTCTTTTCACAGCCCCACCAATGCATTGCATCGTCATGATCATGCTGACCTTGAGGACAAAGTTTGCTGGCCGATGCAGACGTTGCTTTCACGGATTTTTTGGAGAAGATATTTTTTGGGGAAGATATTGTGAGAGGGGAAGATTGTCTACTCTATCTAGGTTGCCCCGGGTCCGTGATACTTTCAGAGGCTTATAGGGCCACGGCAAGAGAAATACAGAAGGGTCGGTGGCTGTAAACGGCGCTAGGACCCACTATGAGGCACATGACCAACCAGAATCAAGACCAATCCAAACAGGGCGGGTAGGTGCCAGGCTCCATCCCGTTTCGGTACGAATCGAACGACGTCAAATGCAACGCAACACAACCAAACGCAGGCCAGCAAGAAGAGGGGGCAGGAGGATATTGAAGAGGGAAAGAACGAAACGGGCCTCAACACAAACAACAACGAAAGAGAAGGAACCAGCAAAGGCGGAAGGAGAGGAAGTGAAAAAAAGGAGGAGGCAAGAAAAAGGGGAAAGGACCGAAAGAGAAAGGAAAGAGCAGATAGGGAAAGAAGAGGAAAACGGAAAGAACAGACAAGATAGGATGGGACAGGATAAAAGGCGGGCAGAAGAGAAATGGCGGGCAGAAGAGAAATGGCGGGCAGAAGACAAAAGGCGGGCAGAAAACAAAAGAGCGGGATGGCACAGATAAAGCTGTGAACAATCCAGTACAGGCGGAGGTGGCAGTTGCCAGTCTTTGCTCTTCCTGATGTAGCGCCAACCCCGGCAGGCCTGGCTTATACGGCGATATGCGTGGATGCACTTGTGTACTTGCTTGTGTACTTGCTTGTGTACTTACTTGTGTACTTATCTACCTATCTCTGTATTACAATTCGTCAAGATGGATGTACACGCTCACAAGAAATTATGCGGAGTTGTGGGTTGTGAGTCGTCGCGTAGTTGCGGTTTGTGTTGTCCCGAACAGGAAGGCCCTCCAAAACCCCGCCTAGGAATGGGCAAGAGCAGCAAACAGCCTCACGCCCGCCGCCCACAGCACTCTGTCACAGAGAGAGCAGCTGCCTCGCCTCCATGACAAGTCATCTGCCCGCAACAGCAACAGCCTTGTCGGCGGCCTTGGTTCTTGCTGTACTGGGACGGAACTAAAAAAGCCAAGACTTTTTTCCTGGCTGCTTCCTTCCGTTTCTCGTGCTCGTGTGAATTTCTGTTCTTTCCCTCTTTTTTTCCTCCTCTTTCTTCTTTTTTGCAGTCTGGATTTTCAGGCTTCAATTTCTCTTTTCTTTATATTTTTTTTCCTCCCGCTTTAAACCTTTTCGTTCTTGTTAAACTTGCAGCTTCATCCTTTATATCGCCTTTTTCTTTCCTCTTTTTTTCTTATTTCCTCTCGTTTTATCGCTTCTTTCTCGTCTATCAAATCTTTTTATTCCCTACAAAAAATCTTTAAACGCAGCTTTTTTTTCTGCGGAGCTGCACTTAAAGCGCCTTCAATACTGGCGACCTGCTGCGCTTTATCGTCGCTCTCTAATCGTGCCCTGATTTGTTTTCCGGCAGCCGGCTTCCCATTTTCTGGCCATCTTCCGCTTTTCTCGTCCTCCAATTCGACGCCATCGCCGCCTTCGCCGCTCTCGACCGCTACCCGCAGATCGCCTCCCATAAGCCTCTCTGCACAGAGCTCAACGCAGGCCCACCCCCACCTTTTGTCCACCCCATCACGCATCGCAACACACCCGCCAAGGCCCAATGAGTCTGGAAAGCTTCGCGGCCGAGGAGGCCCAGATGGTCCTCGCTATCCTCGAGGGAAACGCATCAAAGAACCAGCCTGTCGCCCCCCAAACCCGCGCCGAGTCGCCCTTCACATCCAACCACAGCAGCTTGATCGACGATGCCCTGGCCGGGCCATCCCAGAATGCCGTGCCCCGGAGTCCCAGCCGCCAGCCGCCGGTCCGCAGCATGCTGGATATTGGCCCCGGCTCCCCTGCTGGCGGCTCTCCCTCCGGCGCCCCCCTCCAGCCTGTGCGCTCCATGCTTGACATTGAGCTTCCCCCGCTCTCGCCTAGAAATAGCCACGGGTCAATAGTCAAGCCGGTCTCGCCCATGGAGCCCTCGTTCGCCCGCCGCAGCGATAGCCCACACGGCATGCGCCCAAACGCCTCCAAGTCGACCAACTTCAACAACAAGGACTACCAATACTCCAACTTTTACACCGCCGGCAGCTCGAGACCGCCGCTTGTCAAGCGCCACACGGGCGGAAAGAAGGGCATGGGAGTCATGGCCGATGTCATGCGCGGCATTGACGTCAACCAAATCCCCATCCCAAAGCCTCTGCAGAACGACCGCGCCCGGGCCATGTCGGCTACTAGAATACAGTCGCAGTCTCCGCACAACCGCCTGTCGCTGCGCAGCATATCTCCCCACACTAGCATGCTGCCGTCTTCGCGCAGCACCGGATCTGTGGCCGGCAGCAGCCCCATGGCCTTCCACTCTTCCAATGTCGGCGTGCTCAACAATGGGTCCAAGTTTGATCTGAAGCATGCATACCGGAAAATGACGGACCACAACCTGGCCAAGGCCGGACTCCCCGAGCTCGCCAACTCCAAACGAATCACGAGGGGCGCCGAGGCTGAAGAGGGCGAGGGCCGGGTCCTTCAAAGCTCATATTCGCACCCCGATGGCGACGAGCTGGAGGAGAGCAGCGACGAGGACTCGGCGAATGACTCGTCTGATGAAGAGGAGGACCACCGTGGCAGAACTATGAGTCGTGTCCTCTCGACTAGCCCTTCGCAGGTGGTCACGTCTTTGCTGGAATCGCCGGCTCCGGGCACTGCTGGGCCAGCGTCCCACAAGCCTTCAATGAGTCTGCTAGCGGCAGCTGAAGAAGAACGTAAGTCATGGAGCATGAGAGGAGGTGGAGATTGCATAGGTGCCCTCAGGCTGTTGTTCCTGGCTGCTGACCATGTCCCCTTTTAGGTCTTTCCGAGGCTGCCAAGGCCAAGGCAGGCTCGTCGTCCCAGGCGGCGGCATCCGGGTACACATACCGGTCCCTTTTTGACGAGCCACAGATCACGCTTACGGATTCTAGCGGGTCACATACCAGACATGTGGGCAAGTCCAAGAAGCTTGTTACGCCTACGAGCAGCTTTGACCGCAGCCCCAGTCCCCGGCCGGTGGATTCGGCAAACAATTCGGAAGACGAGGCTCAGTTTGATACCATCAAGCAGGCCCAGCGCCTTGCCTTCTCCATGACGCCCATTATGGATTCGCCAGACCATGCACGGACCACGCGCATCATTGCCCGTGGGAACTTTACGAGTATTGCTCGGTCGTGCATTGAAGAGGGCCAAAAGCCGCGCAAGTACTTGGTGGCGACTGATCTCAGCGAAGAGTCGTCCCACGCACTGGAGTGGGCCATTGGCACCGTTATGCGCGATGGAGACACGCTCATGGCCATTTGCTGCGTGGACGAGGAGACGGGCCTCATGGGCTCGGAGGGCAAGTCGGCCTCGTCCAATGCCAACCAGTCGCCGGCGCGCAACGACCGCACGCGGCTGCCGGAAGAGCGCAAGTGGGCGGTGGAAGAGATTACGAGCCGTGTCCTGCGCCTGTTGCGCAAGACCAAGCTGCAGGTGCGGGTTCTTATAGAAGTGCTGCACTGCAAGAACCCGAAGCACATGATCCTGGAGGTCATTGATTTAATCACGCCAGAACTGGTGATTCTGGGGAGCCGTGGCCGTAGCGCTATCAAGGGGTGAGTCTGACCATGCTGCATGCAAAGAAGCGGGCAAGAGAAGCAACAGTGCAAGGCCAAGTGCTAACAAGTCTACAGCGTTATCCTGGGATCCTTTTCCAACTACCTTGTTACTAAGAGTTCGGTGCCGGTGATGGTTGCCAGGAAAAGGCTCCGTAAGGCCGGCAAGTATCGGCGGGCCACGGCCATGACACAGGTCAACGTGCTCCGCAATCCGTCTGTCCGCAGCCTAGCCAATGCCAAGATTGACTAGAGGTGAATCTCGGTGGCTGGCTGGGGAGGGGGAGGGGGGCGTGAGAGACGATGGAGGGGAGCATGTGTGTGTGTATGTGTGTGTATGTGTGTACATGTTTGCTGGGTGGGGGGCAGTAGTGGTAGGAGGAGGATAAGGTGGAGTTGAAGCTACGATTGACAATGGAATTTGAGCGATTTTCTTTCAGACTCGAATACAAAGAGGGCCGTTAAGTGAGTGTCAAGCCAAACTGTTTAGCCACAAAGTCTGCAGCGATCGAGAGCATGTACTACATATAGAAATATATATAGACACCACACAAGCGCAAAGCTCGGCTCTCCAAGCAGGGCAAAGCCGAAGTAGGCAAGTACTTTGTACGAGCGTCTTTTTTGTGGGTCCGGAGCTTTTCGGAGGATCCACTTGCCAAGCACAAGACTCGACGTCAGAAAAAAGTACAAAGATACTTGTGTACAACGACGATCTGATAGCCGGCAGGGCAGGGCAGGCACGATTGACAAGTGACAAGCGGGAAGAAGAAACAAACGCTGGTCTTTGTATCTTTTACGTGCGCCCGGCATACAAACAGTACAAGCGAGCGAGCTGCCTTCCTTCCCCAAAAAGCAACACCCCAGCCCGGGCTTTTTTTTTTCTTTTTGTCCTTCGGACTTTCCTTCTGCTTTGGTGCGGAGCATGTGCACGCAACGTCTGGGCGTGCACCCTGAGGGCCAGGCGGGATGAGAACCTGGATGGACAGGTGGAAGCAAGATTTTACGTGCTGGCTGGGCGGGCCCCCGATTTTTTCTCCTCCTCTGCCTCTTCCTCGGCCATCTTGCTTGCTGCATATTGCTGGTGGCGTGCCTCTGCTGCTGGTGCGCCATGTGGGTGCTCGCCGTGGCGTGGGGGACTTGGCGATGACATGCCATGCCATGCCATCCCATGACGAGGAAGGCCCGGCGCATCCCGGTGCAGCCTGCATATTGCATGGATGGCGGCTTAATTGGCGTTCCACGGACGCTGGCCAAGGCTGCAGTCCAGGTCTGGCGGCCATGCTGCTGCGGGCTGCTGACGTGCTGGCCTGCTGAGAGTGTCTCGCTCTGTCTATGTTCGCGCCTGGAAGCCTCTTGGCAGCGACGCTGTTGACAGAGCTTTTGTCCGTGGAGCCATGGAGGGGGGCCATATGCTTGGCATTGGAGGGGGACTACTGGACACGAGGGCGGAGACCGGCGTGCTCTGGTGGCCTGTGGCCTGTGGCCTGTGGCCCGGTCGCTCGCAGTCGGTGTATAAATACCACTGACGAGCCCCGTTGGTTGGAGCCCGTCTTGGGAAGAGTCTCTCCAGCTCAGTCAGTCTTGATCTCTCAGCCTTGGTCTCTCGTCTCTCCTCCTCCCCACAGACAACACGCACATCACTCTCCTCTCGCCCTTCTCCTCGTATCTCTTTTTCTCTCGACCCCCCACGCCACCATGCACTTCTCCAACCTGCTCCTTGCCGCCACGGCTGCCATGGCCTCGCCCCTCGTGTCACGTGCCGAGGAATTCTCCCTCTCCTCCGTCACCACCATCAACTCCCCCTTCCCCATCCACGAGTCGTGCAACTCGACCCAGCAGCGCCAGATTGCCCGCGGCCTACAGGAGACCATTGTGCTGGCCGAGGTCGCCAAGGCCCACCTGCTCAAGCACGGCGCCGACTCGGACATCAAGCGCAAGTACTTTGGCAACGGCACCACCGCCACCCCCATCGGCTGGTACGAGCGCATCATCTCCGCCAACCGCGGCGCCATGACCTTCCGCTGCGACGACCCCGACGAGAACTGCGCCACCCAGGACGGCTGGGCTGGCCACTGGCGCGGCGACAACGCCTCGGCCGAGACTGTCATCTGCGACGCCTCGTACCACAAGCGCCTGTACCTGGACTCCATGTGCACGCGCGGCTACACCGTCGCCGCCTCCGCCCTGAACCTGTTCTGGGCCACCGATCTGCTGCACCGCATCCTGCACGTGCCCGTCATCAGCGAAGGCATTGTCGATCACTTCAGCGAGAGCTACGCCGAGGCCGCGGTGCTGGCCGAGTCCGAGCCGGCCAAGGCCGCCATTGACAGCGACGTCCTGCAGTACTTTGCCGTCGAGGTGTACGCCTACGACGTGGCCGTCCCCGGCGAGGGCTGCCTCGGCGACGGCCAGACCTCCTCTTCCACTTCCACTTCTACGACCCAGGCCGCTGCCTCTTCCAGTGCCACCAGCAGTGCTGCGGGTACGGTGAGTAAGAACCCTTCATTTGTATACAAGCCCCCACTGTCCGTCGACAAGACCTTGCTGACCAATCGTGTGTGTGTTCCCCTTTGCTCAGGACTGCCATACCCATTCAGATGGCTCCGTGCACTGCGTCTAGGCCGTGTCTAAGCCGAGAGACGTGAAGTGCCAATGGAGACCAGTCTGATGGAAGACCCAAAAACCCGGTGCCGACGTTTGACGAACAAACAACAGAGCGTCTCTTTTGCTTTTGCATTGGGCAAGCCAAGATCTGTGGCTTGTGCCCTCTGATAACTCTTACTTTAGCCTATTGTAGTATAATGTCACTTTTACGAATTCCTTAGGGTTAGGGTCATGTGTGTAACATGGCTCACCGCCTTTAAGGACCTTTCAACCCCTTGCAGATAATCGCCTGTTGCCCCGCATTTGTCTTTGTCTGTGGTTGACGACAAGAAGAAGGTAAACCGCTCATCTAACGAATGCACAATAGTGCGAGGGCGAGGACCCCGCATAGAAGAACCCGGGTCCCTGAGAGGCAAGGCAAAGCAGAGACTCACTGCCCAATCAAAGTGCTGGAAGGGGGCGCCTTTTGCTTAGCTGCCTTTGCCTGCTGGCTGCTGCATGAACAAGGCCGGGGTGGAGAGCCGAAAAAGGAGGAGTTGCTGTAGATATGGCATGAAGACTGGGTAATTGGGACCGGGCCAACAAAGATCAAAGCTCAGGAGAGAGTGTAGAAAGAACAAGTGACTGTAGAAAGAACACAACGCAGACTCTCTCTCGGCTTGCAGAAACCGACAGGACGAAACGAGACGCAACAAGAAAAGAAATCCCCAAAAAAGGAGTCCGTTTTGCTTGCGATAGGACCAAAATACAAACTCTGGGGAAGACTGAAACAAAACAAAACAAGGCAGGCACGTCGTCCCTCGAGGAAATATATCTCGAGTAGTTGCCCTGCAACTTTTTGCTGGCTCTTGCCTTGTTTTCTATTTAAACTGTCTGTGTTACCAAGACGACATATCAGATTTCTCGAGGGCCTATTCCTTCTTTTTTTCCGTCTTTTTTTCTCCTTCTTTTTGTCGAAGCCCTCGTTCTCTTTTTCGTCCTGTTGACCACCGTTGTTTGCCGCATTTTTGTCGGCCGTCTTCCTTTTAAAGGGACCAGAATTCATAACAAACAAAAAAACACCCTCCTCCTCCTCCTCCTCCTCCTCCCCCCCAATCCACACCAGCTGGTTGGCTACAGCGTACACTCTCTAATCTGGCTGCCCTTTTCCGTCCTAGCACGTGAACCAGCACCGCCCAACAAGCTGAAACACGTCCCGTCCCTCGACACGGCCAGCAGGCAACCAACCACGCTGTCTATTGCCGCTGTTGTTTTCTTTTTTTTGCCTCTCTCTTCTTCCCGACTCCCCCCTCGCGTCTTCCCGCTGTAAACAATGCAGTCTCTCCTGACTGTCAACAATAGCGTGACGCTTCTCAGTGTCAACATTGCGCCTTCGTCGTTTATAGCCGCCTTTACTCTGGGCCTTGTGTTCCTCTACGTCTATCTTATCAGTGTTGCGCGTGTTCCAAGCCCGCTGCCTGTATTACGCACGCTTGGCTCGCTGCCCTTCCGTCTTTTGCCGTCGGCCAAGGACTCCAAGGAGCTTGCCGCCCCGCCCGATTATACCGCCTACGACTACGAAAACGACGACTACGACCCGTTTAATGTCAACCAGCCCTACTACTCCCGCAACGGCCGGCCCCAGCTCCAGCTCCAGCATCACCACCAGCACCTCCTCGGCGCCCCGCCCCTGCCGCCGTCCCCCTCCAAAAACACTGTGCTCACGCATCCGTACTACCTGCAACAGGGAGGCTTCTCCTCAGACCTGCACCTAGCCACTCAACTCACCCAGCTTGCGCAACGAAGAGCCGCTGCTGCGCCCATTCTGGATGCCAGCCCCCCGGAAAGACAGAACAGGAAGCACTCATCCTCTGGCGGCAGGGCCCGTGACCGGGAACGAGAGCTCCAGCACGAGTTTCAGAGAACGCGGGACTCGGGAAGCAGTCACGGCCACAGCCGGCCTTCCACGGAGCGCAAGTCCAGCTTCTTCCGCTCGCGCGAACGTGAACGCGACCGCTCGCGCGACCGAGGCCGAGACCGGGACTCAGAGCGCGAGAAGCCTCTTTCTCGCCTTCGACAAGCCGCCCCCGGGTCGCTTGACGGGAATCTATTCGCCAAATCCCTCCCCGCTGCCCCGCCAGCTTCCAGCCCCACGCGGAGCAGTGCCGGGGCAAGAATTGCCGCAGGACTCGGACTTTCTCCCGACCGCTCAACTGCTCGAAGAAAGCACCGCAGCATCAGCGAAAAGGACGGTTTCCGAGATGGCGCATTCGCCAGCGGCAGCCCCCACAGCCCCCACAGCCCCAGCGGCAGCGGCAGCGGCCAAGAATCGAACAAGACCGGCCGCGCCTCAAGCAAGAGAGACGGAAGCCCCCACGGCCTTGGACGCAGACTCTTTGGCCGCGGATGGCCCGCGCTTGAGAGTCCCAAGAAGCGCCATGCCAGTCGCGTCGCGGGCTGAACATACCCGCACGTCGATGCTACGGCGGCAGGACGCGGGTGACTTTCAGGACAGCGACTTTGACGACCTCAACGAGCACAGCGCCAGTACTGCCACGCCGTCGTACACCGGCTATGGTGACAGCGAATATGAGCACGAGGTAGCCGGCTACACAGACGAGGACGAGAGCGAGAGCGACTACGACTACGACAAGGGCTCGCTCTCGCCGTCTGTCACACAGGCCCTGGATATGGACATTGACGAGATCATTGCGCGGTCCTATCGGCACCGCCGTGCCCCCCATGCCCCCGCCCACAACCGCCACGCTGGATACACAAGACCCACAACGCAGTCGGCGATGTCTCCTGGGCGATCTCGCGCCACTGTGCGGCGGCCTGCCCCGCGCAAGAGCCGCATCGTCCAGCCAGCCCCCGCGCAGCTCATCACCCCGCCGACGTCGCAGCAGAGCCACATGCTGTCGTTTGACGAGATGGACGTGTTCGATGCCGAAAGCCTGAAGCTGCCACCGGTCCAGTCCCGCATTGCCCAAAGTAACGTCACAGCCCGGCTCACAGCTGAAACGCATCGAGAAACAACCGGTAGGTCCCCTTTTCCCTGTCTCCAGGTCATGGCCATGACCTTCGTACTGACCGAGCCCGTTCAGAGCCCCAGCCACACCCCGCCACGTCTCGGCCCACAGTGCGGCAGTTTCTTCTTGCGCAGTACGCCAAGGCCACCAGCTCTGTGGTGCAATTCATAGCCACGGTCATCGTCGTCTGCTTCGCTCTTTCCATGACGGCAACAGTCACCACGCCTGTGCCACTAGCCAACCGCCCACCGGTGCCCGACCTGGTCAAGGTCGCGGGCGTGGCGCGCTCCTTTGAGTCGCTCATCTACTACTCGGAAGGCGGGTCGTTTCGCGTGACAGAGCTGCAGCGCACCAGCCACGCCATCTGGGACCTGGGCGAGACGGTGCGCGACACCAACATCCCGTCGGCGCAGCTGATCCACGACATCCTCGACACGCTCAGCGACGACCTCAACGTGCTCTCGCTGGAAATGAACAAGTTCTTTGCGCGCGTCGACGGCGACATTGACGGCATCCTCATCATCATGGAGTGGGCGCGCCGCGAGCTGCACAGCGTGCAGCAGCTGCCGTGGAACCCCGTGGCCTACATGCTGGACAACTTCTACCTGACCTTTGCCGGGTCCGGGGTCTTTGAGCAGCTCGACGGCCAGCAGACGGCGCTAGGCGCGCTGACGACGTCCATCATCGGGCGCACGCAGAGCCAGCGCGCGCGCCACGCGCTGGAGCGCACGTTCCTCGAGTTCCTCGCGGTCATGGAAAACGTCGTGGCCGGCGAGCTGGAGCGCAGCCTGCCGCTGCTGTCGCGCTTCGACTCGGCCGACGCCAAGTTCCAGCTGCTGGCCGAGACGGTGCAGCGCGACGACGCCGACACCGAGGACGAGCGCCGCTCCATGCTCGAGTCGCTGTGGACCAAGATGCTGGGCCCGCGCGGCGCCGCCGTGCAAAAGTACGAGCGCAACAAGGAGCTGCTGCGCGACGTGCGCACCAAGACCCAGAGCAACAAGTACATCCTCGTCGACCACAACGCCAAGCTGGGCGCGCTCAAGTCGGCCCTGGACGGCATCCGCAAGACGCTCGTGTCGCCGCTCATCCGCACCGTCAACTCCACGTCGCTCACGCTGGCCGACCAGATCAAGGGCCTCGACGAGGTCAGCTTCCACCTGTCGTCGCTGCGCAAGGACCAGCGCAAGCGGCTGCTGCAGCTGCTGTACGGCAATCTGGAGCCGCGGCTGACGATAGACGACCAGGGCGAGGGGAATAGCCGCGGTTGATGATGGGGGGACAGCCGCGGCACGCGCGTATAGCTTCGTAGAATGATGAATACAGATATATACAAAGCAACGATGCGGGCCTTGAAAGCGGGGTAATCTCACCCGGAGGCGGCGTGACGATAAAAGCGGGGCATGCTACAAACAGAGCCCAGGTAAAAGTGGAGTAGGCCGAACAGAAAGGTGGAGAACATCACGGGGACATGCCAAATGTGGGGCATCTCACAACATCACCGGTCACACAGAGGTTACACAGCAAGCTGGGGGCATAAAGACCAACATTAAGAAAAGCTGCCAACGAGATAAATGCTGTCGAGATACCAACAACGCAGGGCGGCAGACTCGGGAGAGCTAAATACACAAAAAGAAATCACATACTGTTCACCCGGAAAACCCCCTCGGCCCAATCGGGCACCGTCGACAATCACCTCGTTGCATGGCCCCAACAATTCCCATCACCGGCCACTGCCCGCCAAAGCACATAAACAAACAAAGAAATGAATGGCCATCCATCATGTAGTGGGAATCGTTAAAAATGATATCAAATAAAACAAAGAAACAAGAGACCCGGTCAACAAAAAACCAACGAACATCATCGCGTGCAGCGTTGAGAGAGAGAGGGATAGAGAGAGAGAGAGAAGAAACAAACAAAGACCTGCCACCGTTATTGGAAACCACTTGAAAAAACTTTTGATTCTCCCGAGTCCCCCTCGCCAGCCTAGGCAGAGGGACAGAGAAGAAAGAACATCCGAATCGTTAGTGCTTCGTGAAAAAGGCCATACTGGGGGCCTAGCCATTCGTTTGTAAAGAAGAAGGAAAGACGCCGTCGTAAGCACACGAGAAAGAAAAGGAAGGGGATAAAAAAAGAAAAATAACAGAAATGGAGGGGGAGAAAGAAACGAAGGAGTAAGGAAAAAGAATATGCAATGCGTTAGAAAAGAGCCTCGTGAGCAAGAGAAACCTAAGCCTCGGCCGTAGGCTCCTCCTTCTTCTCATCGCCAGTCTGGGCCTTCAGGTACTCGTCGTAGACAGCCATGGCCTCGTCGACCTTGGCCTTGAGGGCAACCTCGTCCTCAATCCTATACAGCGGGTTAGTCATCTCCTACAACACACGGCACCATACATACATCGACAGGAATAAACTTACAGGCGAATCAGCTCGTTGTTCTCCATCTCCAGCAGCATGCCGGTGATCTTGCCAGCAAGGTCGGGCTGGACGGCCTGGATCTTGGGGAAGATCATCTCACCCAGCATCTGCTTCTGCTGGGCAGGGTCAGGGATGGCAGAGACCTGAGCCTGCAGAGGAGAGATGCCACCCTCGGGGCCGGCAGGGGGACCCTGGCGGCCGGCAGGAGGGAAGGCACCAGCGGGCTGGCCACCACGGCCCATACCGCGGCCCATACCGCCCTGGGGACGAGCGTTGGGAGGGAAGCCAGCCATGCCAGGGCCAGAGGCCATGTTGACAGGCATGCCCTGCATGGGGCTACGGCCGGGGGGGGCAGAGCCGCGACCACCACCGGGCATCTGCATGTACATGGGGTTGCCACCGGGGTAGGGACCGTTGGGGGGGAACTGGCCAACGTACATGTTGGGAGGCATCTGGCCGGGCATACCACGGCCACCCTGCTGGGGGAAACCGGCAGGGAACTGGCCGGGGCGGCCACCGTTGGGCATGGGCATGCCAGGCTGGCCGTAGGGGATACCACGGCCGCCCTGGGGGATGAAGCCAGGCTGCTGAGCACCACCGGGGTAGTACATCTGAGGAGCCATGAAGCCCTGGCCCATGGCACCACCGGCAGCAACCTGCTGCATACGGAGCTGGTTGCGGGCCTGGATGCTGGCCTCAAGCTGGCTCTTGCGAACCTCCTTGCGCTGAGCGAGAGCAACGTACAGGGGCTTGCCCTCAATCATGCGCTGGTTCATCTCAGTGACGGCCTTGGTGGCGTCGTCGGGGTTCTGGAAGCAGACGAAGCCGAAGCCCTTGCTCTTGCCAAGCTTGCGGTCGCCCTTCTTGGTCTCGGACTTGTCATCCTCAGCAGTGGCAGCCTCCTCGCCCTCGGTCTCCTTGGCCTCCTCCTTGACCTCCTCCTCCTCCTCCTTGACCTCCTCAGGAGTCTCCTCCTCCTTGACCTCCTCCTTGGGCTCCTCGGAAGCCTCCTCGGAAGTCTCCTTCTTCTCCTCCTCCTCGGAAGAGTCGGTGACGACCTCGCGCATGACCTTGGCCGAGGTGATGGGGCCGAATTCGGAGAACATGGCGCGCAGCTTCTCGTCATCGACATCGTCGTTCAGGTTCTTGATGTAGAGGTTGACGCCCTGGTACTTGTTCTGCTTCTCCAGACGGGCAGCCTCGTACGACTTGCGCAGCTCCTCCTCACGCTCGTGCTTCTTCTGGGCACGGCCAACGTAAAGGTCCTGGCCGCGGAAGTCCTTGTTGTTCAGGTCGTTGACAGCCTTGTAAGCGCTCTCGTGGGTGGTGAAGTTGACAAAGCCGAAGCCGCGGTTCTTGCCGTCGATATCGCGGGCAAGAGAAGAAGAGGTGACATCGCCGAACTGGGCAAACAGCTCACGGAACTCCTCATCAGAGACGTCCAGCTGAATGTTCTTGACGTAGACGTTGGTGAAGTTAGCCTTCATCTCGTCGAACTTGCTCTGACGGTCCTTCTTGGGGATGTGAGGGCCGACATAGACCTTCTTGTCGTTCAGCAGCATGCCGTTAACATGCTTGATGGCCTGCTGAGCGGCCTCATCGGTCTCGTAGTGGACGAATCCGTAGCCCTTGGAGACGCCGTGCTCATCCTGGGCAACCTTGCAGGACAGGATGTTGCCAAAGGCGGCAAAGGTGTCGTGCAGAGCCTTGTTGTCAATGGCAACATCAAGGTTCTTGATGAAGACGTTGCCCTGACCAGTCTTGCGCAGGGCGGGGTCGCGCTGCGACCACATGATGCGGCAGGGGCGACCCTTGATCAGGGTGTAGTTGAGCTCGTCGAGGGCCTTCTCGCCGTCGGCGGTGTTGTTGTAGTTGACGTAAGCGTAGCCGAGAGAACGGCGGGTGACGGCATCACGGCAAACACGGATGGAGGCGACGGAGCCAATCTGGGAGAAGAGCTCGAAAAGCATGGCCTCGGTGACCGAAGGGTCCAGCTCACCGACGTACAGGGAAGCGGAGTTCTGGGGGTGGGCACTGGAGGTGGTGGGGGCAGCGCTGGCATCGGTCTCGGAGGCGGGGGTCTCAGCGGCGGGAGAGACAGCAGGGGCCTTCTCGGCGATGGAGGCAGTGCCCATGGCGTTGGTGATCTGGTCAACAGAAGAAGCCATTTTGAGGCTGGATGGAGGAAGCGCGGTTAGAGGAGGTTTTCTTTGGGGGAGGGGGGCTTCTTCTTTTGTTTGACTGGAGATGACTAGACAAAGTTGAGGGAGAGAGGCTTACATTTATAGTTGGAATTTCAATAAAGAATTTATCCAAAGAGCAGAGAAAAAATCGAGGCTTTTGTGAAGAGAAGCGCTCGAGACTAGTATCTGGTGGGAGGGCATGTCAGAGACGGTGATCTTTGGTGATGTGCATGCATCGGCGTCACCCCGCCCCCGAGGCTCCAGGCTCAAGGCCGGCGGGCTTTTGGAGGCGGACGACGGCCACGATGGTGACAAACGGCGGACACTAACCTGAAGAATTGAAGAGAGTTGAAAAGAGGCAAATACACACAAGATGCTGTCTCTAGAGAAGGGGGATGTGGTGGTGGTGGATGGAGGGGTTGAATTTTTTTTCGAGTTTTTTTGGGTTTTTCGTGGGCGGTTTTCTGAGTTTTTTTTAAACTTGGCTAGGGGACCGAGGACAGAGAACAAGTACGGCAGAATCGTACTCCCAATCTGAAATCTCGTTTTTTTTGAGGGGTTTGGTGGTGGTGGTGATAAAAAGAGGTTTGGCGAGGTGGTTTGAAAGAAGAAGAAAAAAAAAAAGAAGGAAGAAGTGGGAGAAATATTTTCTGCATTGGTCGGCTTATTGTTATGAAAAGATTTTTTTTATTCTTTTTTTTTCCACTAAGTAATTACTTCGTCCACAACTACAAACAACCCCCATTCTTTCCCGATTCGTCCTAAACTGGGTACGTACCTTGGGCGCTGCAGAGAAAATTTCTCTCTTCTTGCCAATTTTTTCCTGGCGCACCTGCCTTTCCACTTCTACACTAGACAACCATCATCCAAAGTGGGACTAGCCCATGGTTAAAACAGCCAAAACAGTGGCCCTGTCCCCATTGGGCTAGACGTCTGTAGGGTTGGCTGGGCAAGGCGACGAAGGCAGAAAAAAAGCCTGGGAGCTAGTGCACAAATACTCAAACTAGCGGGGTACACCAGCAGTGCACAACTTTTGTGCACGCAACCCTTGGACCCTTGGACCCTAGGCGTGTGCACTGGGCCCCACCAACCACGCTTAAGCAGTGTCTGTGTCTGCCCCTAACGGTCGGGCTCGAGAAGGCGGTGGGGTGGAGGCATCAGCACAGAAGTGTGGCATAACATGGCTCTGTTGCATTGTGACATCCTTTGGGAAGTGACATGCATTGCAAGCCAGCAGATGAATCACGGCAGTCAGGTCCAAGCGGGCCAGGTCTGGATCCGAATGATGATGAAGAAATCTCAGGAGAACGCCAGGGAGAAAGGCAAAAAGGCTAATGGTGCACAACCCAACCACAGCCACAACCCTAAGCACGCCGTGTGTGGTAGAATCCCCGAGGGTTAGTGTTAGTAAGGTACTTACGTCACTCACTGCACTGCATGCAAGCAAATAAGAGAGCAGTTGCCAATGATGAAAGCATAGCTTCGTTTGTCTGTGGCAGCCTGGCCAGCAGAAAGTTGTCAAATTATTTCCTCTCCTCCTTTTTTGGTCACACTTTTGCTGTCACGCATTTTTCTCTATCACGCACTCTGCACATATTGTGTTTCAAACTTGTATTGCATTGGCCATTCTCTTTTTTGCCCATCACCAGTCTTTTTTTTGGATGTCGCTTTAGCAAGAAGCTCTTCTTGGCTGCCAACAGACCCGCCAGCCAGCCAGCCAATCAAGCTGCAGCCCGTCACGACCACTACCCACCACCCACCACTACCACCACCAGCCTTGTCTCGTCCTGTCTCGTCAGACAACCAGCCAGCCAGCCATCCGGCCCAGCAACTGGAACACCCAACATACCAACCCCATCAACCAACCCATCCGCCCTGCCTCCCCGCCTTCCTCGTTGCCGGCCATGATCCCCAACTTTAGCGGCAACTCTCGCCGCATCCGCAACGTCAACCTCAGCGGCCGGGGCAACAACAGTGCCTTTTCCGCCTGGGCGCCCTCGTCTGGCTTTGGCGCCTCGGATGCTGTGAGCAAAGCCGAGGAAAAGCGAAAGCGTCGTCAGCTGGACAAGAAAAAAACAGAGGCGGCCCAAACTGTCCAAAAGACATGGCGGGGCTACAGAGCGAGAAGCTCTCTGCGCCGCTCCCGCCAAACAGACCTCGATCGACTGTACAGCTCAGCCCAGTACTCGGACTCGGACCCCGGCCGCCGTCTTCACTATGCTGTCCCCCTGATATCCGCTACATTTCGGCCCACTGCCGCCGATGAGAAACGCTTGCTGGCTGTTGCCCGCGATATCCGTAGCGTTGGCCCCGAATCATTATCCAAGCTTGCGAGTAGTGTGCAACTACGGCTCCTTTCCGATAAAATCATAGATGCTCTCCAAATGCATCTCCCTTTGCAAATCTCCACAATCAACTCCCAAAACTTCAATGACTTGCTGTACGCCTTGGCCGTGTCGGCCACATCTGCGCGCCTCTCGCTGCGTCCGCAACTGCCCAAGTACTACCAGCTCCTCACCGACATCAGCGACTGCATCAACATGGACCAAGAGACGAGAAATATCTGGATAGCCGCAGTACGTGCGCCATTAGAGCTGTCCTGCTCCAGTATGGCCGATCAAGGTATGCACACCCAAGAAGAAATGATTGTATGGCTTGGTGCACTAACAGTACATATTATGTATGCCAGACTATGTGGTCTCTGTTTATAGAGCCGTATCGTCTTCCTTGCTCACACGCCAGAGTACCGCAGCCATGCGTACCATCATGAAATCGCTAGCTGAAATCATCAACGTATCGGCCCTATCGTCCGTCATCGTCACCGAGTTCTCAAAGCACAAGACAGGGCTTGGGCACAGCAACAAAGCCCTATGGCTAGTGGCTCACCTAATCTTGCTCGGCTTCGAGGCCGGCCATGGTACTACTCACGGGGCTTTTATGGATGCTCTGTTGGTTCTCATCAGTGGCATCTCGCCGCAACTCGCAACACCTGCCATCAGCCAGAGCCCAGAATCGTTAGATCAAATGTCTGGCAGCGACGTTGAATCCGACGATGAGGGGAACGAAGACAGAACTGCACAAAGCATTGAAATTCCCGTCTTTGTAAAAGACCAGCTGGAGTCTTTGACTACGCAGACTGCCATTGAGTCTCTGGTTAAGAGCTTTAATCTGTAAGCCCCCCCCCGTGTTTCTCATGAAGCCCAAATCATAACCCGAATCACACTACTAATCCCAGCGACAGCGACATTCTCCAAACACCCCAAGAAGTAGCCTTGGCTACGAGCACTATTGCAGGCTATATGATGTGCCTATTCAGGTGCTTTCCCAAGCAGCGTGACGAAATCAGTCTTCGGCTCTTCCTCAGCAACATCAACACACCCAATGGCGCAATTCCTCTTCTCCAGCACCTCTTATCTGCCGTGCTACATACGAATATATACCGGCGAGTCATGTCCTCTGACTTGGAGCCTCTAGCCGCTCTCAAGGAATATCTGGATCCCGAGTCAAAGAATCAGGGTTTTGGCACTGAGTGGAGGATCATCCTGATCACTTTAGATCTCTATTCCTTTGTGCTGAGACTCACAGACGACGACGACTTCTTCGCCCGGCTCATGGTCCCCGACGCCTCCCTCACCGCAGAAACACCTCGCATTCAGCGGTGCAACCTGTCAATGGCGGAAATCTCCAGTCTCTCTCGCTTTCTGTGCGAAATGTCGTTCCCTCTATACAACAACAATGTCGATCTTGAGGCTGTATCACTTGCTCATTCACCTACCTCAACTACCTTTGCACCCCGTGCCAACCCCTTGTGGTCCTCTGCAGAGTCACGGGCCGTAAAAGACCAACAGCAAACATCCAGTGCCACCATGATTAAACTGGACCTATCACACCTCAAGGTCATCATCACCAGCGCACTAAAGATGATTTATGACCGTGATTCCCGACGACGATTCCTTCCTGCGGGTCACTGGCTGATGACCACCAAGTTCAACATGTCTGGATTTGTCACAGAGGTTGTCATTGAGCATGAACGCCAATCTGCGGCAGAAGAAGAACAGGAAGCGGAGGAGGAAACAGAGCCGGCCGTGGTCCATGACTTTGGCTTTCACCAGTTCACAAGCCACCCGCAACATCGCAACTCTCAGCTACGCAGGGAAGCTCATATGAGAAAGGTTCATCGAACTCGCATGAAGGCCATCATCGGCCCTCGTCTCGAGGTTCTCCGCCACATGCCATTCGTGATTCCATTCGAGACGCGCGTAGAGCTGATGCGCAAGTTTGTGCAGATGGACAGGATGAAGACGAGAAAGGGACCAATCAACCATGAAAATCTACGTTTTGCCCTGAATCACGACGACGATGGCTTCCTCCGAGGACGCGATGTCCATATTGAGCGCCAGAGGCTGTTTGAATCTGCCTTTGAAGAGCTGTGGGAAGTAGGAGCAGAAATAAAGAAACCTCTACACATCATATTCGTGGACCAGTTTGGAGCCACCGAGGCAGGCATTGATGGAGGCGGTGTCACCAAGGAGTTTCTCATCAGTGTCACCAGCGAGGCCTTTGGAGGATCTGGACTGTTCACGACCAACTCACAGAACCAGTACTACCCAGACCCTTCCCAGTTTGACTGGTGGATGCAACAGTCCAAAACAGCCAAGACTGCAAGTGAAAAGACGCAATTCTCTGCCAAGATTCCAGACCTATTGGAACGCTACGAGTTCCTGGGGCGAGTTTTGGGCAAATGCATCTATGAGGGTATTCTCGTCGACGCGAGCTTTGCGCCGTTCTTCCTCCTCAAATGGATCATGGGTGTCAATGGGCCAACGGCCTACAAGGGCAACATCAACGACCTCCGAGACCTTGACGAGCAGACATACCAGGGCCTTGTAATGCTGAAGAACGCGCGAGATGCGTCGGAACTGGAGCTGGACTTTACGGTGGACGACAAGGCGCAGATTCCAGGCCAAGTACCGGTGTACATTACCCGCAGTCTTGTTCCCAACGGCGACCAGCTCACAGTCACGAATGAGAACCGGCTTCTGTACACGTCGTACTTTTCGCGCCACCGCCTGGTGGTGCAGTCGCAGCACATCTCCACCGCCTTCCTCCGCGGCCTATATGACATCATTGCACCTTCGTGGATGTCCATGTTCAACCAGTGGGAGTTGCAGCGACTAGTGGGCGGAGACTCCGCGCCGGTCGACCTCGACGACTGGAGAGCCAACACGCAATACGGCGGCATCTACGTGATTGGCGACGACAACGAGGAACACCCTGTGATCAAGTGGTTCTGGGAGGTCATGCACGAGTTTGACGAGGAGCAGCGGCGCCAGGTGCTGCAGTACGTCACATCGGTGCCACGGGCGCCGTTGCTCGGCTTTTCGCAGCTGAACCCGCGCTTTGCAATCCGCGACTCCCGCTCGAGCACGGAGGTCGAGCGGCTGCCGAGTGCGGCCACCTGCATGAACCTGCTGAAGCTGCCGGCGTACAAGAGCAAGGCCGTCATGCGGGAGAAGCTGCTGTATGCGGTCCAGTCTGGCGCCGGGTTTGAACTGAGTTGAGGGCGGGAAGGAAAAAGGAGGGGAAAGTTATGGACATAGATTAACGATGGGCGTACATGTGGACGGCACTACGTAATTAATGATGACATGTGATGACCCAGTACTATTGGCGGCAGCCGGCAGCAGCTGTCTACTATACTATGACAGATGGCAGCCCTTTGTTAGTTGACGATGTTTCGGAACCGCTGTAGTAAAAGATGACACATGCTGGCCACGAAAATGCAGGTTATGAAAGCGCGGGCTTGGGAAAACGACATGTACAGAACATGGATGTTGTCCTGAATTGTGAGCGTCTTTCCTACGCCCGCGAGCGATATCGCCTCTGTGGCTGTGAGAGAGTACTTTCGTATATCTCCAGAAACCCTAGAAGGTGTGTCTATTTGGCCATTTCTCTGACAATCAGAGTGAATCTAGAGCCAAGCGAAGAGGCGTAGAGAGGCCTTGAAATGAAGACAGCTTTCTTCACCCAAAGGCCGACATTTTCATGGCCTTCCACGGGCATCTAGGAGGTGTAGCTGTAAAGGTCGTCGATGGATGGGATGTCTGGCCAACTGTCGGGCGATGGTGCCGTCGTGGAGGTGGAGGAGTCACCCATGTTGCTGCAGGGTTTGTGGATATGGGCTGGCACACAACAGATTAGCAATGCATCATCCAGACTGGACTCTGTATGAAAGAGGGCGTGTCAAGACAGAAGGCCACGATGGCGTAGAGCGAGGCTGAGCACTGCCAGGTCGCACGACTCTGATGCCGGACAGCACCCGCTAATGGCCGCAGCCAGTAGCTTGAACCTGCCGGCCACGAACTGCAGCTCAAATCGCCCTGGCCATGAGCAAGCAGGAGAGCTGCCCTGATCTGAAGATGGCGTAGCGTCGAGGAAGGCCATGGTCTAGAAGACGAAGAAGGATGAATATGCATGCAGTGGCATGGAGGGATGATCCTTGAGAAAAGAGGGAAGACGAGCAGCAGGGCCAGCTCACTCTAAAAAGAGGGGTAGGAGACAAATCAGGCCCTTGTGATTGGCCAGAATTCCCAGGCTGCACAGCTTTTTGTGTGCGGGCCGGCAGATAAGTGGGCCTGTCGCCATATCACGTGACCGGAACGACGACCGGACATTTGGAGCTGTGAGCAGGCGGTCCATTTCATCATCACGTAACCAGAGCATTGAACCCTGACGATGCCGCCATTATTGGCAGCTCCGCTACGGGCAGGCTGGCCGACCACTAACATGCACAAAAGCGGGTAAAACGACTGATTCACTTCACCCACTTCTGCGGTTTTCGGGTCAAGCCCGCCCGCCCGCCCTAGGCTCGTCGCCTGTCTGAGACACCCTTGACCCTCTGTATTTTTGCCTCTCTGCGCTAGCTATAGCGGCCAAGAGCGCTGAAGACGGAGCACTGCACGCTGGATGAAGGTCCCACCCACAGTGAAGAAAAAATTAGGATGACGTAAAAAAAGACATTATTTTTTTAATTTTCTTTTTCGGAGAGCCACCACCTTTGGGAATGGCCGTCTTCGTTGCCCCAACGCCGTCTCCTTTTGGTTCCCTCTTCTTTATAAGCACGCCTCTTGTCTGCTCTTCTGATTCCTTCTATATGGTGTTCTGGTAACGCCGCACTCACTCGCCAGCTCTACTCTCTCCCTCTGCAGCTTCACCATGTCATCGTCCACGCCTCTTAGCCGCAGCTTGCACCGCTCGTCGCGCCAGCTTTCTCGACTCCAAAGTACCCGCTTGGTACCACCCTCTTTGAGATCCCTTTCCAGCACTGCCGCCGCCTCTTCTTCTCCTCTCTCCACCGACAGCCCCCTACGACAACGGCAAATGGCGGCGTCTCGCATCTCACAGCAAAGACGCGCAGCATGGACTCCCTCTGCCACCGCCACCGCCGCCCGCCCCCTGCTCCGCCGTCCGTTCAGCACAGCTCCCGCTCGCCGATCCGAAGCCGCCGCCGACGAGGATACTTTTGACCCCTCCACCATCGAGCGCGAATCCGACCAGGTTGATGTGTGTATTGTCGGCGGTGGCCCTGCCGGCATGGCAGCTGCCATCCGCCTCAAGCAGCTGGCCAACGAAGCCGGCAACGACGAGTTCCGCGTCCTGCTGCTGGAGAAGGCTGGCGAGGTCGGCGCGCATATTCTGTCGGGCGCTGTGATACAGCCGTCCGCCATCAACGAGCTCATCCCCGACTGGCTGGACGAGGACAACCCCAACCGCTTCGAGCACGCCACGGCCGCCACCACGGATCGCATGCGCTTCCTGCTCAAAAACTATTCTCTGCCCGTGCCCGCCCCGCCGCAGATGCACAATACCGGCAACTACATTGTCAGCCTGAACCAGTTCACCGCCTGGCTGGGCGAGCGCGCCGAGGAGGTCGGCGTCGAGGTGTACCCCGGCTTCGCTGCTTCCGAGGTGCTGTACAACCACGATGGCTCCGTCAAGGGAGTGGCCACCAACGATCTGGGCCTGAGCAGAGAAGGCAAGCCCAAGGATTCGTTTGAGCGCGGCATGGAGTTCCACGCCAAGGTCACGTTGTTTGCCGAGGGCTGCCACGGTAGCTTGAGCAAGCAGGTCATCAACAAGTTTGACCTGCGCCGGGATAGCCAGCACCAGACATATGGCCTCGGCCTGAAGGAGGTTTGGGAGGTTGACCCTGCCAAGTTCAACAAGGGCTCGATCACGCACTCCATGGGCTATCCCCTCAGCTACGATACATATGGCGGAGGCTTCATGTACCACTTTGGCGACAATCTGGTGACGGTTGGTCTGGTCATCTCGCTCGACTACTCCAACCCGTGGACCTCGCCGTACCAGGAGTTCCAGAAGATGAAGCTGCACCCTCTCTACCGCGAGACGCTCGAGGACGGCAAGTGCATCTCATACGGTGCCCGGTCGTTGATTGAGGGCGGCTTCCAGTCCATCCCCAAGGTTGCCTTCCCCGGTGGTGCGCTCATTGGCGACTCGGCCGGCTTTGTCAATGTGCCCAAGGTCAAGGGCACGCACAACGCCATGAAGTCCGGCATGCTCGCGGCCGAGGCTGCATGGAAGGCGCTTGCCGACGCGAGCGACTCCGCGTCGTCTGTGTTCCTGTACGACTACGAGGATAGTCTGCGCAAGAGCTCCATCTGGAAGGAGCTGCACGAGGTGCGCAACATGCGGCCGTCGTTCCACTCGCCGCTTGGCATGTACGGCGGCATGGTGTACTCGGGTCTCGAGGCCTTTGTGCTGCGCGGCCGTGTGCCGTGGACCCTGAAGCATGCCGCGCCCGACCACGCCAGCACCAAGCGTGCCGACGACTGCCCCAAGATCGAGTACCCGAAGCCCGACGGCAAGATCACGTTTGATCTGCTGACCAGCGTCTCGCGCACGGCGACCATGCACGAGGAAGACGAGCCGGTGCATCTGCAGGTCAAGGACTGGGACGCCCATGCCGACAAGGCCTGGCCCCAGTACAAGGGCCTCGAGAGCCGGTTCTGCCCGGCCGGTGTGTATGAGTATGTCGAGGATGATACCAAGAAGCACGGAGTTCGCTTCCAGATCAACTCGCAGAAGTAAGTGGACCACCCCACCCCGGTGTAGTGCTTGATATTCACAGTATGCTAACACGGCCTGTTTCTAGCTGCATCCACTGCAAGACGTGCGACATCAAAGCTCCTGACCAGGACATCAACTGGCAGGTTCCCCAAGGAGGCGAAGGCCCCAAGTACTACATGACGTGAGACTTGCGAACAAGAAGAGGAGGAGCGAGAATGTACAATACTGCGTGTGGTGTTTCTTGGTTTCCGTAATGTTCTGTGCACAAGTATACAGTAGGGTCTACAACCCCAAGGCGATGACGAAATCTAACCGCACGTGATCACAGCCCCTGCGCATCTGCCCCTCGTCGTGCTCCTTCCCTTCTACGACAAGCTGCCCCGCGATTGGGTGAGCCAGATGCGAGTGTGAGTCTTGCGATGAGTCTTTCGCATCGCAGAATCGAGTAGTTGCTCAACACACACACGCACACACAAAATTAAAATTATTGATATTTGCTATACGCTAGAATTTACGTGATATCGTGTCCTTTGTCCCATCACGGCCTTTTTTTTTGCCTGTACAAAAGAACACCAGCCGTTGCTTTTATCTTTGGCTTTTCGTTTCCTCGGTGGACCAGTTGAAACCTTTGATCTTATCTTTGTCTTCCTCCACTCTGGGCTTTTCCTCCTATTTAGGCGTGTGGCTCTAGACCTGCATCTTTTTTTTTGCTTTTGCCTTGTGTAAGTTGAACGACGTCTCCGGCGGCTCTCCTCTCCTCTCGGCGACTAACTTTGTGTCTCGTCTTCCAGGCTCTCGATACTGCCATCTCACGCTGTTTCCCCGCGCACCAGACTTCGATTTCGCTCCAGAAGCCCCCCGTCTTTGTCTCTGAGTCATGGCCGCCAAAAACCCCATTCTCCCCGTCGAGGGCAAGCGCAACGTCCTCATCACCAGCGCCCTCCCCTACGTCAACAATGTGCCTCATCTGGGCAACGTGACGGGCAGTGTGCTGCCTGCCGATGTGTTTTCGCGGTACTGCAAGGCTCGTGGCTACCAGTCTCTTTACGTGTGCGGATCTGTAAGTCGTGGTTCCTTTGCCAAACACTCCCCATGACGAGCCGTGTTGTGGCTGTTGATGGTGCTCTTTACTTTACTGGATACGGGGGCTACAAGCAGAGCATGGCGGTCTAATTCACACTACTTTGACACAGGACGAGTACGGCACCGCTACCGAGACCAAGGCGCTGGAAGAGGGCGTTGACCCTGTCACGCTGTGTGCCAAGTACCACGCCATGCACAAGTCCATCTACGACTGGTTCAACATCGACTTTGACATCTTTGGCCGCACGCCCACGGCCCAGCAGACTGCCATTGTGCAGGAAATCTTCACGGAGCTGTACCAAAACGGCCACATCGAGGAGCGCGCCAGCACGCAGCCCTTCTGCCCCGTCGAGTCGCACAACACCTTCCTGGCCGACCGCTTCGTGGAGGGCGAGTGCAGCATCTGCCATGACATGGGCGCCCGCGGTGACCAGTGCGACAAGTGCGGCTCGCTGCTGGACCCCCTCGAGCCCGAACACAAGGACGCCAACGACACGCAGGCCGACGAGGCCCGGGCTACCGGCTGGCTGATCAACCCGCGCTGCAAGGTGGACGGCACCACGCCGATCCGCAGAACCACCAAGCACCTGTACATCAAGCTGGACCAGCTCGGCGACCGCATTGTGGAATGGTTCAAGAAGGCGAGCAAGGAGGGCGAGTGGTCGGCCAACTGCGCGTCCATTACGCAGTCGTGGATCGACAAGGGCCTGAAGCCCAGAGCCATTACCCGCGACCTGAAGTGGGGTGTGCCGATCCCGGAGGGCCTGGAGGGCCTGGACAGAGAGGACTACCTGAGCAAGGTGTTTTACGTGTGGTTTGACGCGTGCATTGGCTACATTTCCATCACGGCCAACTACACGGACGGCGAAAACACGGAGACGCGGAATTGGGAGAAGTGGTGGAAGAACCCTGACAATGTCAAGCTCTACCAGTTCATGGGCAAGGACAATGTGCAGTTCCACACCATCATCTTCCCCGGCTCGCTGCTGGGCACGGAGAAGGAGTGGACCAAGGTGCACAAGCTGTCGGCGTCGGAGTACCTCAACTACGAGAACGGCAAGTTCAGCAAGTCCAAGGGCGTGGGTGTGTTTGGCAACAACGCCAAGGACACGGGCATCGACCCGGATGTGTGGCGGTTCTACCTGCTGTCCAGACGGCCGGAGACCAACGACACCGAGTTCAAGTGGGAGGAGTTTGTCGACGCCAACAACAACGACCTGCTCAAGAACGTGGGCAACCTGGTGCAGCGCACGGTCAAGTTCTGCGCGGCCAAGCTGGACAGCACGATCCCCGACTTTGGCGAGTACACGGACGAGGTGGTTGCGGAGCACATCAAGCAGACCAACGCGGTGCTGGGGCAGTACCTGGAGCACATGGAGGGCATCAAGCTGCGGGCGGGCATCGCGGACATTCTGCAGCTGGCGTACCTGGGCAACAAGTTCCTGCAGGACAACAAGCTGGACAACAAGCTGCTGGCGGACGAGCCGCGGAAGTGCGCGGCGGTGATTGCGTATGCGCTGAACCACATCTACCTGCTGGCGTCGGTGCTGGCGCCGTACATGCCCAACACGGCCAAGTCGATCTTCAAGCAGATCGGGGTTGAGCCGTCGCCGTCGATTTCGGAGAGCTTTGACACGACGGTGATCAAGGCGGGGCACGTGATTGGCGAGCCCAAGCTGCTGTTTTCGGTGATTCCGGCGTCCAAGATTGACGAGTGGAAGGACGCGTATGGCGGCGAGGAGCTGCGGCGCCAGAAGCAGGAACAGGCGGAGAAGCTGGCGCTGAAGAAGGCCAGCAAGGCGGCGGCCAAGGAGCGCAAGAAGGCGGAGAAGGCGGCCAAGGCGGCGGCGGAGGCGGAGGCGACCAAGGGTGGAGAGGCAGCGGGCGCAGAGAAGAAGCTGGAGGAGGCGACGGCGGGCCTGTCTCTGGAGAAGTAGGGGAGAGGATGAGAGAGAAGAGGGGAGAGGAGGGAAGACATGGAAAAGGCAGGCAGGGCGAGGGTATGTATCACATCAGAGGAAGAGGAAAGAAGAGACGAGAAGGGAAGAGAAGCGATTTTGCGTCACGTGCTTGGGACATGGAGTAGAAGAGGGAGGGAGAGCAAAATACAATGCAAGATGGTTTACGCCTGGGCTTCTATGTGGTGTGTCTGGAGCTACCTGGACATGGACTTGGACGTGGACAACTGTGGGTGATGTATTGACTTGACTAACACGATGCAGATGTAAGATGCTGGGGGGGGGGGGGGGGGGGCAAGGAACCCGGGGCCCGGGCAGATAGAAGGCAGGTTGAAGAGAGCCAAGGTGTGGCTTGGGTCTGAGGATAGAGAGAAGAAGACGAGATGGAGCTTTGGTGGTGAAGAGGAGAGAAGAAGGCGAGTGTGGTTGGGTAGTGAGGAGGGCTGCAGGCTGTAGGCTGTAGGCTGTGGGTATTTTATTTTATTTTATTTATTATTTTCCTTATTTTCCCTCTCTCTTCTGTCCCCATTGTGAGGCCCTCCCTTGCGCTGGCTTACAGCTTATGAAGTCGGAGCAATTCTGACACGGACGGACACGTGTAGAGTCACATGACCTCGTTTTAGACAATGAGGAAAGAAGGACAAAAGCCCCGCTTTTTAGCTCTTACGGGATTGGGACTGCTATTTTTGAGCTGTTTTTTGCGCATGGCAGAACAGACACACGATGGATGGCACGCAGTGAATTTTAGCTGGCGCTGCGAGAGAAAAAAGAAGAAGAAAAAAAGCGTGTGGTGGAGAGAGAAAAGAGAAGCGGCCATCGAAGGGAAATCAAATGGAGATCAGAACGAGGCTTGGCTGCTGTTGGTGCTGGGGCTGGTTTGCGGTGCGGTCCGAGTGTTTTTCTTTTTTGTTATCTTGCATATTGTTTTTTTTTTTCTTTTTTTTCCTTTTTCGCTTCCTTTCTGTACTGGTTGTAGGCCTGATTGGACATGTGATAGTGGGCTTTAGTGGGTGCTGAACTGTGGGATAGGCGGGTGGCTGCAGCGGATGGGGTAGGGGTGCAGGCACTGTAAGAGACGGTTTATAGAGGGTAGCCACTGACTGTAGAAGGGCAGCCAGTAACTGCAGAAGCCCACCCATTGAATATAGAGCCCCAGTCCACCAACTACAGCACCCATCCCACTGAATACAGCTCCCACCCCACTGAATACAGCTCCCACCCCACTGAATACAGCACCCCACCACCTAAACCCACTACACTACCCCGTCCCCCCCCGTTTTATCCTTCTTCTGCTGCTCTTCTGCTGCTGTCACAATTCTCCTCCAAACATCAACATTTAGTACGACATTTACAGCTACAATTATTCCATTGCCTCTTTGTTTTCTTTTCCCTATTCAGCACGCCCACGCCCTGCAAATCATCTCGAGTCCTGCTGCACTGTGCCCTCTATATTCCGCGTCTATTTTTCTTCTCTTATTTTCTTCTTCTCTCGTTTCAGCCGCGATTCTCTGTCTGTCGCTTTTCCTCGCTCTCTATCTTATCTCGCCATCTCCAGCCAGCATCACCATCACCAGCACCATCACCATCCATCACAGCACAGCACATCAGCGCCTCACCACAGCTCTGTGTACCGCTGCCAGCTCGCCCTCAACGGCTTCTCGCTGCGTCGCTCTGCTTGTGTGCCAGCGATAAAATCGACGCTCATTCGATCGACCCCCCCCCCTCCCGCCGCCCTCTGATTGGCCCTTGCCTGCAGCCACCCACGTTAACCTGACCGCCGACCGGCCGACCGACCGCCCGATTGCCTTGCCTTGGCTTGCCTTGCCCATAAGCATTTGTATCGCTACGTCTCCGAATTAATTCTTTCGCTTTCTGCCTTCCATCTCGGCCGCTACTATCACGGATTTAAAAAAAAATAACAAGGCGGCCTCCTCTGCCTCTATAGACTACACCCCCCCCTCTGCATTGCTACAACCCGCTGCTCTCACCAGTGTTGGCCGCATCCCATATTTGCCTCCATCGCTCTTCTGCCCGCCTGCATTATGGGAAACTCGTCCTCCAAAGATGGCGGCTCCCGAGGCTCGGGCGATCTCCCGTCGCTTAGCAAGTCAGATACCCAGCAGTCGTCTCGCTCCTTCAAAGGCATCCGCTCCAAGATCCCGCGTTCCGACAAGACGGACAGCCCGCGCGGCTCCGCTCTGCTCAGCACCAGCATGGGCAGCTTCAGCAACAACCCCAACAACGGCGGCGCCTCGGGCTCGCTCACCCCCGCAGACGCCGCCCCGCCCTCGTCGTCGTCCTTCCGAAATAGCATCGGCCGCGGCCCGCTGGCCGCCTTCCGCCACGACAGCTCTTCTAATGTGGCTGCTGCTGCTGCCGCCTCCACCTTCCCCGCCCAGCCCTTCGAGTCACCACGCACAGAGCTCAACGAGCCGCCGCTGATGCCGCCGTCGCCCACACCCGCCACCCTCAGCCGCGGCTCCCACAAGGATCTCTCGGCCGCGCCCGCCGGCGAGGTTGGCCACGTCTCCGACCAGCCCCCGTCAGCCGGCGCTGGCGTCCACGCCCACCTCAGCCCACCTGGCCGCTCCATATTGGTGGCCCGCCCCGCCTCCTACACCGACGGCAACATCAACATCAACAACAACAACAACAGCAGCAGCAGCAGCAGCAGCATGACTGTCCTCCCCACCACCGAAACCCAACCAGTCACGCCCACCGCCGCCTTTGACGAAACGCCCGCCATGATGAGCGACATCAAGGACATTGACCTCGACGACTTCATCCGCCGCCTGCATGATGCCGCGTACTCGGGCAAGGTCACCAAGAGCGTGTGCCTGCGTAATGCCGAAATCACTGCAATCTGCCAGCGTGCCCGCGAAGTCTTTCTGTCCCAGCCCGCCCTGCTCGAGCTGGACGCCCCCGTCAAGGTCGTCGGCGACGTTCACGGCCAGTACACGGACCTGATCCGCATGTTTGAGATGTGCGGATTCCCCCCGCAGTCCAACTACCTGTTTCTGGGCGACTACGTCGACCGCGGCAAGCAGTCCCTCGAGACCATTCTGCTGCTGCTGTGCTACAAGCTCAAGTTCCCCCAAAACTTCTTCTTGCTGCGCGGCAACCACGAGTGTGCCAACGTCACGCGTGTCTACGGCTTCTACGACGAGTGCAAGCGCCGCTGCAACCTCAAGATCTGGAAGACCTTTATCGACTGCTTCAACACCCTGCCCATTGCCGCCATTGTCGCCAACAAGATCTTTTGCGTGCACGGCGGCCTGTCGCCGGCCCTGAGCCGCATGGACGACATCCGCAACATTGTGCGCCCCACCGACGTGCCCGACTACGGCCTGCTCAACGACCTGCTGTGGTCCGACCCCGCTGACATGGAGTCCGACTGGGAGCCCAACGAGCGCGGCGTCAGCTACTGCTTCGGCAAGCGCGTCATCATGCAGTTCCTCAACGACCACGACTTTGACCTTGTGTGCCGCGCCCACATGGTCGTCGAGGACGGCTACGAATTCTTCAACGACCGCGTGCTTGTGACCGTCTTCAGCGCCCCCAACTACTGCGGCGAGTTTGACAACTGGGGCGCCGTCATGTCCGTCTCGCCCGAGCTGCTGTGCAGCTTTGAGCTGCTCAAGCCGCTGGACTCGAGCGCGCTCAAGAGCCACATCAAGAAGGGCCGCAACAAGCGCAACAACATCATCAATAGCCCGCCCGCCATGATCCACCCGCAGAGCATGTAGCCGGCGTGTAAGTGTGATTCCGAGCTTGGGTGTCTTGTGTGCACCCAGCGGGGAGGCCCTCCTGCCCTCTGGCAGAGCAGCGCCGTCTTTCTTTTGCGAGCTTGTTTCTACAGCGAACACGCACTCATTCTTTTTGTCTGTCCCATCGAGAACAGAGCCCGCTTTCTCTCTTTCTCTCTCTCTCTTTCTCTCTCTCTCTCTCTCTCTCTCTCTCTCTCCCTTCCCTCCCCCCCTCCTATCTGTCCCACGGTTCACAGGACGCTCTCCATTGCACAGACACAACCCGCCAGACCGTGGAGTGGAAATGCTGGACAAGCCATCAAGACAGATTCAACATTCAGCATACTGCCGCCTGTCCCAACGACGGTTGTCTTGTCCCACGGCCCACGCAGAAGGTCATACGCACGCTTGTCCTGACACAGCCAACAGCCAGGCCAAGCAGCTACGGATCACCCGGGGCACAGGCAGTAACAGCGGCAGCAGGGTCACAGGCAGTAAAAACAGCAGCAGCAGCAAAAGCAACATGCATATATATACACATGTGCGCATGTTGCACAAGCACGTACTCCCACACACGCCGACGCAGATGGACGCGAGGCCCAGCCAAGACACGCCAAGTCCCAGATCGCCAGCTGTCGCTCTGCCTTCCCTGGGCTAGCTGTCTTGCTTTCTGCTTGGCTTCACCGCCGTTGGCTATCCTCTGGCTGGTACAGGCCTGTGTCTGTGTCTGTGTCTGTGCCTGTGCTTGTGCTTGTGCTCCTGCTTGTGCTCCTGCTTGTACTGCCAATAGGCGTTGAGTTGAGACATGCACAGCCAAGCCCTGCTTTGCCTGTTTTCCTTCTTCCCTGGCTCTCTGTCGTCCTGCTCCCTGCGTGTCTCGCGTCTTTTTCCGCTTCCTCTTTCTCTCTCGCTCGAGGCCCGCCAAGGCCTGGCTTCCTCTCCAGACCCGAACCCAACCCTTTCCTTTTGCGCTCTATCCCTCTTTTCGTTCTCCCTCCTCTCCTTTATGACGTCAGTCTCCCGCACTCATTTCTTGGATATTCTTCTCTCTCCTCTCTTCATCTTGCTGCTGCTTCCCGCCTCAAACTACTTGGCTTTCTTTTTCTTTTCCTTTGCGCTCCCAGGAGCTTCTCTGTTCCTTGTCTTTTGTGTTTCTGTATGAGCCGCCACGTCCCGTTCATTGTTCTGCTGCTACTCCTCTTGTTGCTCTGTTCCTGTTATGTATCACGCACTCATCTCGTCCCGTCGTTTGGCCTTTCTTGGAACGCCCTTTTTTTTTTGTCTTGTTCATGCTGCTTCTTGTTCTGCTTGTGCCCGTCTTATTATCTATAACGCCATTGCTTGGTGGCTTCTTCAAAGCCTTTGTGACTCTTTTTTTATACTTGTTTTGCTGGACATGGACATTGAATATACAGCCTCTCTCTTCTCTTTGTATGACACACACACACGGTGAAGCCTTGCCTGCGGGCGGTTATGAAGCAACTGCTGACTTGACGCTGGTGATGTCATATGTATTTGTAATGCACAGTCGGGGATTATCATGATGGTCTTGAATCTTGGAACACGTCGTAGCTTCATATACAGCGGGAAAAGGCAGGCTTCTCTTTCTTCGTGACTGACCTCGCTCTCTCACACTGTCTCCCCCCCCCCCCTCAGTTCATCTCAATGGTAAAATGGCTAATCTGCGAGTAGTACGAGTGCACCGCCAGCTCCAGAACCCACACATCGTTAAACACCTCGGCACCGTCAAAGCCGCCGACGGAGATCAGCCGGCCGTCGTAGATGACAGCGCCGTGGTAGCCGCGGCCCGACGGCGGCTTGCCGTAGATCTTGCGCGTCTCCCACGTCATGCTGACCAGGTTCAGCAGCAGCACCTCGTTGGTGTACGTCTCGCCGTCGTGGCCGCCGACAATGAACAGGTACGAGCCGACCAGCGTGGCCGTGTGCGCCAGCCGCCGGTGCACCGTGACCGTGTTGAACGACTTCCAGATGCGCTGGTCCACGTCAAACACCCACACGTCGTGGAAGCACTTGTCGCCGTCCGAGCCGCCGTAGATGATGAGCTTGCTGCCAAACATGTTGGCCGTGTGGTAGCCGCGCGCCTTGGGGCCCGGGTCGCGCTGGCTAAAGGACTCGGGGCTGTAGACCAGCGACCACGACATCTTAGTCATGTCGGACACGTCGAGGCGCCAGATTTCGTTGAGCGCGCGCACGCCGTCGCCGCCGCCAAACACAAACAGCCCGTTCTTGTACAGGCACGCCGTGTGCGCGCGGCGCTTGCTGGGCACCACGTCGCCGACGATGCGCGGCTTGGACCAGCGGAAGTTGGTCGTGTCCAGCACGTACACGTCGTTGTAGTACGCGGGGCCGTCGCCGCCGCCAAAGACCACCAGCTTCTTGCCCACCGCCGTGCACGTCATGGCGCGCAGCGGGATGGGGATGGCGCCGACCACGTGCGGCTTGGACCAGTGGAACGAGTCGGCGTCCATGACGTACAGCTCGTTGAAGCACGTGTTGGCGTTGCAGCCGGCAAATACGTACACGTTGGACCCGATAAGTGCCGTCGTGTGCGCGCGCACCGCTGCCATGGGGATGCCCGAGACCAGCGCTTTCGAGTAGTACATGCCCGAGGCCGGGGCCACGGCGACGTCGGCGCCGTCGGCCGCCGTCTGCAGCGCGGGGTGCGGCGTGTATTGCGCCGTGGGAGTCCGCGCCCCCTCGGCTGGGTCGCCGCGCGTCACGCCCGACATGTGGGCGGCCGAGGAGGTGGACGAAACCGGCTGCGACGAGGTCTGGCTGGGCCGTGTGGAAAGCGGGGGGGCCGTGGCGGCATGCGGCGAGGCCGTGGCGACAACGGCCTGCCGCGACGTGATGGCGCTGTTGCTTCGCATGGCGCCGGGCCGTCGGACTGCCTTGGTGGGGTCGATGGGGTCATTAGGGAGCTTGCTAGAGGAGACGGCCGAGACGGCCGAGGTAGCGGGCGGCGAGCCTCGGTCGTCGGCATTGGCTGCTGCAGCGGCGGCGGCGGCGGCTATGGCTCGCACGTCCAGCGAGCGGGGTAATGACGGATGGGACGTGGGGAGGGGCGGGTGTGGTTTGGACGTGGGGGGGGGCGAGGGGGCTGAAACTGGCGCCGAGGTCGGGATGGGGATGGGGTGTGGCACAGTGGGGACTGCGGGCGAGGAGGTGGCGGAGGAAGACATTTGGAGGTGTTGGGGGTGTTGGTGGTATTGGTGATGCTGCGGTTGGTGATGCTGCTGATACTGCTGGTATTGTTGTTGTTGTTGTTGTTGTTGTTGTTGCTGCTGCTGCTGCTGCTGCTGCTGCTGAAGCTGCGGCTGGCCTGGAACGCCCGGTCCCTGCGAGGCCACCAAAGAGTGCGCGCGGCTCCGGAGAGCCAGTTCGGGCTGGGAGGATTTTCGCCGGCGGTCGAGAGCGCGGCCGGCAGCATAGCTCGGGGTGTGGCTCCGGGGAAGAGTGCCGGCGGCTGCGATGGAGGCAGCTATAGACGCGTGGAGCGACGACGAGGACGCAGCGTGTGGCAATGTCGAGGACAGGGGCAACGGCGAGACGGGCGAGGCTTCTTCGGAAAAGCCGGCGGCCGTGGCCGAGGACGGCGACAGCACCGATGCGGAGGCGGAGGCAGAGGCAGAGACAGACCCGGAGGCGGAGGCAGGCCCGGACCCGGACCCGGACGGCGGAATGGTCACAGTCGTTTTCAAGGGCGGATTTGGTGCCAGCACTTTCTGCGAGCGCATCGACTTGATGCGATGATGGGGCGATTTGGGAGCGCGATCGCCAAAGGCTATGGATGTAGATGATGGCGTGCCAGACATCTTTGGGGCGGAGGCGGGCGCCGAGAGGGGCGGCGTTTTAGCGCTCTTTAGGGGGTTGTCGAGCGGTGGTTATAGGGCGCTGATGAGCTGAGAGTGAAGGCTTGATAACGATATAGGCAACGGCCAGTGGGAAAAAAAAGAAACAATATCCAAAGGGATGCAGATACAGGTGAAGATGGAGCAAGAAACATCGCCAGCCAAAAGATTGGGAAAAGGAGAAAAGCAAAGACCGTTGACGAGGGCCACCAAATTGGGGGTCCAGGCGTGGCTCCAGGCGGTGGGCTTTAGGGGCCATGGCGGTGGTAGGCGGGGGGGTTGCCAGGGTTTCAGGGGGTTGCCCTGTATTTACAGGACAGTTACAGGCCTGCTACAGGGCACACAGGCCTCCTACAGGCCACCTACTCCAGCAGGCTCAATAGGGTTTGATAAGGCCAAGACAAACCCAGCACAACTTCACCAAGTTTTCAAACAGGCAGTTGCACATCCAAACACAAACGGAAGGATGTGAAGGTTTTTTTTTTTTCTCTGCTTCTTTCCTTTCTCATCAGAAACCGAAAAACACCCCTTTGGGCGATTTCCATGAGCCGGCTTTGATTGCTGTCGGTGTAGTCGTGGTAGCACACCGAAGTTGTACTTCCTGCTTCTTGCCCTTCCCGCTTCTTGCCCTTCCTGCTTCTTGCTACTGCCCTCCCACTCCCCTGCTCCCACTCTCCATCTTTTCCTTCTTTCCTTCTTTCCTTCTTTGCCCTCCTACCGAGACATCACACAAGCCACAAACGCCCAGGGCTTCGGCATCATCCATCCTCGGGACAACCCCACCTAACCCTAACGCCACATATTGCGAAACGTCTTGGGTCTGGCTCGTTGTTTCACCAGGAACAGCCCAGCCCGCCCCGCCCCGCTTTCCCTCTTTGCCCGTTAGCCTCTAGCCTGGCCTCTGAATTCCAGGGCCCACTCTTCCTTCTCCCGCTGCCTCTTCCTGCCTCCTGCTGCCTCCTGCCTCCTTCCATATCAGATCATGCTATGTTTTACTGGGATACTTGGAGCAAACGTGGAAGGAAGCTGTAGCAGTGAGCTTGTAACCATCCATTGTGGTAATAGCTCTTTTTAGCTACACCTGCCCAAAGCGAACAGGTATAAGATAATCGAGAGCCACCCCGCTCTGAGCACGGCAGCCTTTCTTTTTCTGTCTCCAACGTATATTCCCGCGCTTTCTTTTCGTCTGCTTAGCTATATTTGCTTCGTCTTTAGCACATACATTTCTCTATCAAAATGGACTTCCTCAAGAACGTCGCCTCCGAGTACAACAAGAGCCAGCAGGGCTCCGGCTCCAACTCCCCGCAGCAGCAGCAGCAGCAGCAGCAGCAGCAGAGTACGTAGTCGGCCCATACCAAGCTTGTCTTGCTGCCTACACATCTAAGCTGCACCGAGTCGCTAACGCTTTGGCACAGCCAGCCAGCCCAACTCTTCTAGCATGCCCGGCAACCTGAGTGCGTCATAGCCCGATCCTCTCCGGCCTCTTAGCCTCTAGCCTCCGGCCTCCTCTCACACCCACCCCCACCCACGCGCTAACACCCACCCACACACAGGCGGCCTCAGCGGCATGCTCCTCAACAACAAAAACCTCTTCGACGTGCTCGACTCCGACGCCGACAAGAAAAAGACAGCCGAAGCCGCCGCCCAGGCGTCGGGCAGCCACGGCGACTCCGACATGTTTCACAGCGTGCTCAACAAGCTGAACCAGAACAAGCACTCCGTCGCCCAGGATAAGGACAACGTCGACGAGGACTTTGCCGTCAAGATGTTCAAGAAGTTTGTCGAGAAGAAGGACACTGGCAGCAGCGGCAGCGGCAGCGGCTCGGATGAGAAGGCCTCGTCCAACAACCTCGGCGCCGCGGCTGCCATGCAGGCTATCAAGATGTTCAACTCCGGCTCCGGCTCTGGCTCCGGCTCAAGCTCCAGCGGCGGCGGCCAGGCTGCGCTGCTGGGCCTGGCCATGTCCGAGGGAAGCAAGGTACGTCATCCTGGGCAGATATATCAACAAGCACGCCCCCTCCACCCCCTCCACCACAAACCCCCAACCCACTGCTAAAAAGCACACACACGCTGACTCCCTCCTCACCCCCCCCTCCGCAGCTGTTTGACAACGCCCAGGCCGAGGGCAAGGTTGCCAAGGGCACCACCAAGGAGAGCGTCATCGAGCAGGCGGTGCAGTTCGCCCTCAAGTTCTTCCTCAAGAGCCAGACCTCGGGCTCCGGCGGCGGCGGCAACTCCGGCCTGCTGTCTCTGGCTTCCAAGTTCCTATAGACAAGCAGGAGGCATGGAAGATTGAAACAACGCGATGATGAACATGAAATAAACCCCGGATATCTCGCTATCTGCGGGATGAAAATAATATAAAGTCAAATATTAACAAGCCAATGAAAAAAAAAGAAACAAAACTATTATAACAGGTTGTGCTAATAAAGCAGACAACCCCCGCCCCCCCACTTCCCCTACCACCTCAGCACAATCTTTACCAGAGCCTTCACTCTCCCTGGCATCACTCTCTAAGATGACGAGGACTGAGACTGCAGGCCCGCAGCTGTGTCCTTGTTCTCGGAAGCCGAGACCCCGGTCGCACCACTTGCCCTATCCCGTGTAAGTTGCAGCACATCGACCCAGCCAGTCGGTCTGACCCGGCCGCCCGGGTACTTCTCGTGCAGGTACCGCTCCGTATCAGCAGCCCAGGCGAGCAGCGACTCTTCGGTGCCCCACTCGCCCATGGCCATCATGCCAATAGGCAGCTGTCCCTCGCCTTGCTTGGGATCGACAAAGCCGATCGGCGCCGTCAGCGCAGGGCAGCCCACCATGTTGGCCAGGAAAACATAAACCATGTTGCGCAGGCTGATGTTGGCGTCGTTTAATCCGTACGCTTCGTCGCCCGGGTTGCGAGCCCAGCCGGCCTGCGGAGATGTGGGGCTCAGGATGATGATGCCCGGGTATGTCTTGAAAATGTACGCCATGTGCTCCATGAGAACTGTCCGCAGCTGGTTGTACTTGATAAAGTCCAGCCCAGGTGTGCAGGAACCAACGCCGAGCATGATTTTCGTGGCATTGTTAACAGTGGACAAGTAGTTAGCATCGCCGCCAATGCGAGAACGATGCTGCTCGGCCATTTCTGTCAAGCAGACAGCTCCGTGGGCGAGTTGGCACTCTTTCAGGTTCGGAATGCTAATGTCGACCACTTCGTAGCCTACAGCCTTGAGATACTCGAGGCCGCTGTTGAACTTTTCCAGCACTTGCGCGTCGGCCTTGTTCACCCAGGCCTTGTCTATGCCAATATAGTTCTTAGCGCTGGGGCCCCGTAGAGGAGAGGCGGCAAAGCAGCACGTGATGCCGTCTTTGGGGTCCGGTTGTGCAACCACCCGGTACGCCGCCGTGAGATCGGCAACAGTGCCAGCCATGGGGGACACCACACACATTGTATGGTGCACGCTCATGGTGCGGTTGTGGGTAGTCTTGAGCCCGTAGACGCCATTGAAGCATGGCGGGATTCTGGTGCTGCCTCCAGCGTCAGTGCCAAGAGCAAACGGAATAATTCCGGCACCAAGAGAGGATCCAGCTCCAGAGGATGAGCCTCCGGGGTAGTACGAGGTGTTGTGCCAGTTGGTCGGTGTTCCCCAGGCGGGCTATTCAAATAGGGAAATGGTCAGCATTTTGTCAATAAAAGGATGGGCTTAGGAGGGGATGCCGAGCTTACATTGCAACCTGTGGTGTCTACTCCAGCAACTAAAGGTTAGCGAGGGCCTGCAGCATTGCGCCTCTGGAATATGTATGCGACAATCCAAGTACTCACCGCATCCTAGTTCATGCATGGCATTCTTGGCAATCATGATGGCTCCAGCTTCCTGAAGCTTCTGGACAGGGTGAATGGACTCCTCAGCAGCCTTCTGGTAGCTCAGATGAGGCTGATATTTGAGACCCTATTTCAGTGAGGGTCAGTATTCGTAAGAGGCCATCTTATGAGCAGGGTGCCCTGCTGTATGTGATCTCAGAGGACGTACAATGTGAGAAACATAGCCCTTGACATCCAGATCGTCCTTGACACCAAAGGGCACACCGTCCAACAGACCGAGAGGGCGGCCCTGCTTCCAGCGCTCGGTGGATTGGCGCGCAGCCTCTAAAGCAAGGTTATCAGCACCATGCGAGTTGACCCACGCGCTGTCGTACTTGCTGCGCGGCTTCTGGTCTCTGAGAATCAGGGTGTGGAGAGCCTCGGCAACCTGAAGAGGCGTGACGTCGCCAGACTTGTAGGCATTGTGGTAGTCGGCAGCGGTGTGATAGCGGCCGACAAGCTGGGCGGCGCGACTCTGGTACAGCTCACTGTCAAGATCGGTCGCGCTAGGAACCACAGCCTGCTCGTTGTTTTTCGTTGGAATCACAAGAGGCTGGGGTGTACACGACGGGTCAGTTGTGTCCTGTCATTCCGGATTTGCGTGTGCTATAAGGCGGCGGCTTACTACAAACCGAGGGGTCACCCCAGAAAGCGCAGCGTAGTCGCGAAGCGAGCTAAAGCCCGCATTGGACCACAGAAAGCTCTGGAGCGCGGGAACCTTGGAAACACTAAAGGAGCGGTTAATAAAAGCGGCTCTGGAGCAAGCGAGAAGAAAGAAAACGAAGCGATGACGCAGCTTCAAGAAGAGCTCGCCCAGATCTCGATATCAGCCTCGATTCGATACTCACATTGTGCCTGCAACTGCCAGCATGCGGCCGCGCAAAGCAGGATTTTTGTCCTCGGCTTCAGGGCCCTTTGACCACTGTTCCGTCTGGCGGGCGGTGGGATAGTCGACAAAGCTCATGATGGGCGCAGATGATAGGTGGAGGACGCAGCAGAAGAAAAAGAGAAGAAGGGAAGAAGAAGACGCGAAATTCGGGTGACCAGGGTGCAATTTAATGGATAAGAAGTGCTCGTAATTTATGTTGCACGAAAGAAAGCCAAGCACATTGAGAAGAAGAAGAAGAAGAAGAGGAAGAAGAAGGGAAAAGTTCAGCCACAAAAAGCAGCGGGAAATGTGAAGATATATTGGATAAGCCGGGATAAGACTACAGGAAAGAGCTGCGTTTGCACGATTGCCGCGCTTTCCGATTTCACTGCGTATCTATACTGCATCGTATGATAGCTGGCTGAGTCTGGTAGTTTCCACAGCAAAACAGGCAGGACCTTGGCCAAGCTACTTCCCGTTTAACGGCTGTGGGCTTCAAGCTACATACGAAGCTTCTCGATTATTAATGCCGGCAGAAATGGCGGACGCCCATCCACACCGCCCGCTATAGGACGACAGGGAGGTACTGGTACATCAAATTGACACACATTTGTCAGGCAATGCAGCGTAGCGGGTACCTCGACTCTTTTCCATTGTAATAGGTACCGGTACCTCGACTCTTTCCATTGCCATCTGCATCCCGCTCACTCATTGTAGTCGTCCTCCCAGTCAAAAACCTCGGGCGCCCGTGCATAAAGCACCTCACAAACCGCTCCCAGCGGAATATCCATAACTGCGTCTGTGCCCTCACTCCAGATAGTGGCCAGATCTCCGTAGCCCTTCATCACGTCCGTCTTGACCGGCGTCATGCGGCTGCCGTCTTTCAAGCTGCCGGCTGCGTCCACCAGCGCAACCTGAGCCGCGTCGTCGATGACGGTCTCGACTGCCGTCAGGGGCAGCGTCAGAATCTCGGTATTGTACGAGCCCAGTGCCACGTAGATGTACACCAGCGTGACCACCAGGAACGTCGGCATGGCCAGCGCCCACCAGCGGTCGGGGTAGTACGTGATGCCCAGGGCGTGCAGAAACGGCGACGGCAGAAACGCCCACAGCAGGTACGTCAGGAAGCACAGCGATGAGAACAGGTAGAGCACGAAGCCGTAGTACTCGTACGTCGGCACGCGCGGCGCGGCTCGCGGCACCGGCTCGAGCTCGTCGTCCGAGGCGTCGGGCGTGGTCGGCCGCGAGGGCCGCAGCAGCGATGTGATGCTAGGCGATGGCGGGAGCGGCGTGGGCGGCCGGCCGTAGTATGGCGGGGCAAAGTCGTTTTGCTGGTGTGGCCACGGATGCGACGATGCGTCGTCGTCGTCGTCGTCGTCATCGTCATCGGGGTCGGAGCCGTCCGACAGGCTGGAGTCAAAGGAGTTATCGAAGCCACGAGGCTGCCGTTCGTAGCTGGCGCCCAGATCCTCGTCTATTGAGTCGTCGTCGCCGGCCATCAGCTCGAATGTAAAATTATTGCTTCGGTCTCCGCCTGTGGCCATGGCTGTGCCTCCGCCGGCGCTGCCGCTGCCGCTCCCGCTGCTCAATCGCATGCCGTTTCTTATCAAGCGCGGCGGGTTCGTATTTGGCGCCGCGCGGTTCCGGAGATGGCTTACGGGCCCGCTGCCAGATGTAGGTCCGGCCATGTGGCAGTTGTTCGGCCGTGGCTGTGATGTTGTTTCGTGTGTATTTCGAGAATCAAGCCTTGCGGAAGCTAAGCTGAGAAAAATGCCGACAAAAGTGACGCCTTGGGGGGCCAATTGCTATCTCGAGACGATCAGACACATATCGGAGTGCCGAGTGAAGTCGAGTGCCTCTAAACGGCGTGCTGAACAGGAAGGTTGAAGTGGCGTCACGCGGTTGGATAGTATGGGAAGCCAGGTTGGTTGAATTAAGTTGACGATCACAAGCTAGCATTGGTTTTGGAGAGTGTTAACCCTAGAACACTGACCCTTCTATATTAACCCTAATTGTCGACGTCATGTCATGATTTCAGCAACTGTCGGCCATTGGGCTACTACAGTCATGCTAGGAAGACGGCTCGCTCTTAACATCCTTTGTACTATCAGCGGCAGTTCCAGCTTCAGATGCTGGCTTAGCACTGAACTCAGGACCAGCCTCGGTCTCAGAACCAACCTTGGTCTCAGGCTTAGCCTCAGTCTTGGGCTCATCCTGGGCTTTGGTCTCAGCATCGCCGTCGGTCTCCTCCTCCTCAGGCTTCAACCTCTTCGTTACAACCTCATCCTGCGACTCATCATCCTCTGCACTGCGCTTTGAGCCCGTCTCCACATCGTCCATCTCGTCGTCTTCCAGTGCCTTGCTCTCCGCGTCGTCCTCCTCATGCTTGCGGCCCAGCGCGCGTTCATAGTCAATGTCCTGCGGCCCCGCCGAGGGATCAAATGAGGCGCTGCCATCCGCTCGCTGCGGCCCTAGATCTGCAGCCCCGACTTCTGCCGGCCCGCGCAGGTGCTCCGTTTCCTCCTCGTCAGCGGCACCCTCGCTGTCCCGGTCCCGCGTGTCCATCGCGTCCCCGTCTTCCCGCGAGGAGGGAGAGGGCCCGGTCCCTCCTGTGCCGGGCTGACTTGTGGTCATTGAGGAGACCCCGTTCAGGCTTATCGTGACTGTTTCGATGCTGCCCATGCCATTTGGTCCCTCAATAGTCATTGTGCTCTGTCTGCGCAGCTCGGGACCGCCCGAAGACCCGCCCGCCGCCGTAGCCGCCACTGTATCCATATCAACATCTCCATCGCCGTCAGCATCTTCGTCGCCATGGTCCGCCAGCCAGGGGATAGGCGTCAGCAGGGCGCCTCCCAGCGCCTCGTCAGAGCCTGGGCTGATGGATTGTGTAGGGTTGCCCCACGAGTGCAGTGCACTTGCATCTCCGCTGCCGCCAACACAGTTAGTGCCTGCGCCAAAGGAGACCGGCACAACAGGCGGCAGAGGATATGTGCTCATGCCCGAGGTCACGTGCAGGACACGATCCAGGGCATGCAGCCATGGCACCAGGTGCGTGTGGTGGCGGCGCGGCTCGAGGAGCAGCTCTGCTAGGCGTTGGTAGGTGTGCGGCGGCTCGTCGTCAAAGATGAGGAGAACGTCGCGGATTTCTTCGAGTTGGCCGATTATGGGCGTCGGCAGCAGGTGCGTCGAGTGAGTAAGAGGGTGAGGCTCGACGGTGGACGGGGCGTCGTTGCCTTTGTCGGCGTCGGAGGAGGAGGAGACGGTCGAGGGCGGGGCGGGGTCAGAGGAGGATGGGAAGAGGTCCCGCACGGGAATCTTGTCACCCGGGAGAATCGGCACTGTGAATTGGTCCAAGACGATCTGCAGATGGGTTAGGACGTGTGGCCTCTGGGAGAGAATCTCTATCTGGGCTTCAGGCCTCTTTATAGTAGCAGGGCGGGCTTACGCTAACAATGCGCTGGAAGAGGGTGTCGCGGAAAGCAGCCCATTCCTGGGCAGAAGAAAAACAGTCGCTTCTACACAACCATTAGTACAACCGAGTCGCCAATCAATTCTCTCACGGCAGAGCGCACTCACGACTTGAGATTTCTGCCGGTTGCAAGCTTGCGCAGGGTTTCCGTTTGAGCGTCGGCCTCCTCAGCCGTGGGCGGTGTTGACATTCTGGCGGGCTCTAGAATACGCAGCGAGAATGGGAGGCGATGATTGGTACAGAGCGCCAAGGAGAATGGCAACGGAAGAACAAAAGTGTCGCTGAAATAGCACAAGGCTGAGGGGCAGGAAAAGCTGCAAATGTGGTGTTGGCTGTGGTTGTTGGTTGTGATATGACGAAATCAAAATCGACAAGGCTGGTTTGTGGTGTGGAGGAAAAGTGGGGGTAGTCTACAGGCACTGAAGAGTCACGCTACAGGGGACTGTGAAGTTTACAGGGGATTAAGGGGCGCTAAAATGAAGCGATTTGTCTGGGTTACAGCGCCTTTCAGGCGGAACAGAGGCCCAAGTGTCACTATATTATAGTTGTACACCGGGGTTACAGTGGGTTGCTATTTTATATCACACTCTCTCGTCTAGCCCTGGACCTCATACGCATGGCTCTTATGCTTCGGCACAAACTTGAAGGTTTCCGGCGCCGGGCCCAGGAACATCTCCGAGATCTTGAGCCAGTCTCGGCTGTCGCCGCTGGCCAGCAGCGTCTCCAGCTCGTTGCGGCCCTTGAACGGCGGCGGTCTATCGTTCAGGCTGGGCGGCAGTCTCTCCAGAATGCCCACGGGGATGTAGCGCTGCGTGAAGCTGAGCCACTCCAGCAGGAAGCGTCTCGTGTAGTTGACGCCGTGCTCGTCCGAGCCCCACGCGTCCAGCCCGTACTTGACAAACTTCTCAATGTACCCCAGACGCTCCGTCGCCGACTTGTCCAGATACTGGCCGGCGCGGATCTCCTCGAACAGCCACGGCTTGATCAGCGCGCCGCGGCCAATCATGACCGAGTCGACCTTGCCGTTGTTGACGTGGTCAAAGTACTCCTCGTGGGAGTAGCAATCACCATTGCCCAGGAAGAACAGCCGGCCGCCCTTGGAGTTGGCCAGCGTGCGCTCGTCTGGCTCGCGGATGGTGTCCTGCAGCACACCCATCTGCGCATTATAGTCCTCCACGATCGCGCCGCACTCGCCAATGTAGCTCCAGTCGGCGCGCTTGAGATAGCGCTGCTCTCTGCTGCGGCCGTGCAGCGTCACTGCGGCACAGCCGGGCGCTCCCAGGCGCTCGCGGTGCTCGGCGCCGCCAAAGGCCAGGCGCGTCAACACCTGCGGCGCCACGGGGCGGTTGCTCTTGACGCCCGTGCGGATCTTGGCCGTGATGGGGATCTCGCCCGACACGGCATTCATGCCGCGTACCATGCGCTCAATCTTGGCGGGCGCCTCAAGCAGCGCGGCGCCGCAGCCTGTCTGGTACTGCGAGTCGACGGGACAGCCGCAGTTGAGGTCGATGACGCGCAGCCGGTCGCAGAAGCGGTTGAGCGCAAAGGCTGCCTTGATGACCTGCCACGGCGCGTTGCCGGAAATCTGCGCACCAAAGCGCATGTCGCGGCTGTTTTCATAGTCAAAGACTATGTTCTTGTGGTCGGGCCGCACGCGCGGCGGCGCCGCTTCGGTCTCGTGCGCGCGCATCAGCGCCCAGTCCGACTTGACGCCCTGCACAATGGGTCGGCTGAGGGCCATTTCCGAGTACGTGAACTCGGCTCCCAGCTCAACCGCCAGGCGGCGGAAGGGCATGTTGCCCTGCGTGGTCAGCGGCGCCACCACGGGCGTCTCGGCCGCAAAGTACAGGCGGCGCTTTTCAGACGGCAGCAGCGGCGGCTCGACGTACTGTGCACTCATGTCCTTTTGCACCTCGGCTTCGTCTTCCTTCTTGCGGCGGTTCTGGTACTCGTTGTTCAGCCTGCCTTCGTTGTCGATCCACTTGACGTACTTTTCAATGTCGTCCATGTCCACGCGGCGGCGAGCCAGGTCGATCTTGTCCTTGGCCGAGACAATGTTCACGACGCCGGGCCGCACATCCTCGTTGTCTTGGTTGTGGGAGGCATCGGCAGGCCCAACGCTGCCGTCGGCGTTCTTCTTTAACAAAATGAGTTCCTTGCGGCCGTCTTCGTGCGTGATTTCCTTGCTGTGGCTCTTGGCAAACCGGCATTTCCAGCCCGAGGTGCACTCGCCATAGGCATCGAAGACTGGGCACACGCCGCCAAAGGATTCCAGGTCCGGGCGGCGGTCCTGCTCGAGGTACTTGCGCAGATCGTGCACGCGCTTGCAGCTGTCGCCGAAGCGGCACTCGCGCGGGGAGAATTCGGAGTTGAAGGCGCGCGTGTTGCACAGCGGGTTAGCGTCGCCGGTGGCGCCAAAGAAGCGGTCGGTGTTTTGGCCGGTCTGCTTCTTGCGCTTGTCCTTGCCCTTCTTGCCGCTGTTGTTGTTGGAGCGGTTGTCGCCACCGCCAGTCTCTTCACGGCCTTCAGCCAGGTCATAGTCGATGGCATCAGCAGCGACTCTGGAGGCATCAGCGCCAGTCAGGAGATATCTATGGGAGAGGGTCAGCAGGGTGTTGTCAAGCTATACGGAAGAGGCCAAAGGACAGTGGCATACTCGGCCTTGATGGGCGCAACGCCCGAGTCGCGCTGGTCTTGTCTGCGACCGTTGACATGGCCATTTTCTTCTGCAGAAGCAGGCTTTGTTTCAGCCTTGGGGCCCTCGCTCACGGCGACGTCCGCAGCAGGTGCAGGCACCGGCACCGGCGCCGGCGCCGGCGCAAAGGTCGCAACTTCGTCGCTGTTGCCGGGCGCATCGGTTCTGATGCGCTTAGCAGTGGGCTCCACGATTTCAGCGGCTTTTGGGTCTGAGGCGTCCATGTTGATGTGTGAGAGGCAACAACAAAAAAAACGAAGGAAGACGATGAAATTTGTGAAGAGAACAAGAGTTGTCGTCGCCTTTAAAAGGCGGAAAATGGACGACCCATTAAAGTTTTTCGGTGAGCACGGCTTACCGGGTCGGTGAGCGTTTGCCTTCGGTGAGTGAGAGATCCACAAATACATGGCAGTCAAGTAATAAGAGGGTGGTATTTAACAAGGAACCGGCTACGACAGTAGCGAGCATAAAGTGACATAAAAAATATTCTATGTAGACAAGTAATGACAGCAAGTTGTGACAGCACGTTGTGAACAGCACGTTGTGACACAGCACAGCCCAAAGAAGCAGAAACAGAAGAAAACAACAGAAGCAAAAAACACAAACAACTAAATCACGGCCCAACTCATTCAAGCCTGCTTATCTCCTATGCTGCCATCAACTAACCCCGGAACAGCGTAACCCTAAGCACTGCGCTTGGGGGAAGCGGCCGAATAACGCTCCCAGTCCATAAAGTAGTCGTTCGCCTCGACAGACGAGCGCGGGTCGTTGGCGCTGTAGTGGGCCTTCTTCTGTGGTATTTGGCTGTAGTCAAAGGCAGCCTGTGCCTCGTACTGGACCTTGGCCCTGGTCTCAAAGTTCATGAACTCGTGGTAAGAGTAGATGATCTGCGGGCCGTGAGGGTACGGGCCCCGGGAGTTGCAGTACAAGTCGATCAGGTACTGGCCAAAGCTAGATGCCTTGCTGGGGGCCGAAGGGAACATGGGGAAGGACGAGCTGCGACGGTGGGCAGCTGGCTTGAGCGTGCTGGCAGCGCTGCGGGTGCCTTGGGAAGAGATAGGGTTAGGGTTACTGGCAGGACGGTCGTTGCACATGGTGGACAATGGAGGATGGCAGACAATGGCGGGAGGATGGTGGACAAAATGATGAACAAGAAGAGAAAAAAAGCGCGGTGCGAAAGGCACAGAGAACGAGAGAAGCAGAGGAAAAGGAATGTGATTGGAGCAGAGAGTATTGCAGTATGAAGCGCAGTGCAGAAAGCAGTGTGAAAGCCACGAGAACAAGCCAGCCCAAGATACGACGAAGCCCGGCCATCTTATACACACAATGCATGGCGCCCGGTATTTTCTACGCCCACGCCTGGCTCTATGCAGGCAGCGTTTGGGTTTGAGATAGACAGCTTGGGGCCGGGATCTGATAGGCAGCTTACCATTTTGTGCTTTGCACTCAAACGGAGCCACTGCTGATACAAGATGTCAACGGGCAGAGGCATGGCATGGCATAGCATGGCATACATAGCGTGGCATAGCCTCTTGGGCAGTGGACGGCGGCGTTACGTCAATGATCGACGGCAGACGCAGCGGATTGTGCTGATAAGGGGGGCAGAGACAGAGACAGGTCGAGCGAACGGGGGGTCTGGCGGGGGGGCTCGGGCGGGCCTGGCGCGGGCCTGGCCACTTACCTTACTTGCATATACATGGTGGTACTGGTACCAGTTCTGGTACCGCTGCGCACCAGTGCAGCCGCCCACCAGGCAGGCCGGCAATGTAATTGTACTTGGGTACTTGGGTACTTGGGTACTTGGCAGCGCTGCAGCATCTTTGTACATGTCAGGCCCGCGCTCGGCCTACACCGTGCTTCCCGAGCAGCGCGTGTCTGGAGCCGCCGGGCTCTTTGGCAGCGAGCGGACATACGACCTCAACGCCGCACGTGCGCACCCCATGCTGGGCGTGGACGATG
>JAXHKQ010000113.1:0-53120 GCA_038407185.1 Chalaropsis ovoidea | reverse complement strand
ACAGGCTCACAGCCAAACAAGGCTCCACCCCCCCCCCCCCCCCTCGGACGCCAATGGAACTTGCCGCCCGTTTACCCCCAGCCCCTTAACCACCTCTTCCCCCCCCCCCCCTCAGGCTTACGGCGGCACTTCACCTCCCCTCGTATCCGCAACCATGGCCTGCAACCATCCCCGTGTGGCATATCTGGGCCCGCCTGGCACCTACACACACCAGGTGAGTCTTTCGCCTTTCACCTGCTCACTCTGCCACGCACACACGGATGCTGGCAGATACGCAACGTGGGATATGCCCTCCACATACAAAGACATACAAAGACATGCACACCCTCTTAACCAGAACGTCATCGAATCAATGCCTTGCTAATCTCAATGTTTCATAGGCCACGGCCAAGATCTTCAGCAAAAACAACTTTTGCGTGGATCCCACCGAGCTTATATCAGGTACGTAGCCTACCCTCTCCTCCCCTACCTACCCTACCACTCACTACCACTGCCACTACCACTACCACCACCACACTCTAACCCTCCCACACCCTACACGGCACGTCCCTCCTGTATCACCCATTTCCATAGCAAACACGTTACACCCTGATTCAGACCTAAACAAACAAACAAACAAACAAACTCCTCCCCAACTCCCCAACTAACACCACCCCCAGACGTCTTTTCCTCTGTGGCTTCCGGCGACGCTCTCTATGGCGTTGTGCCAATCTCAAACTCCACCCGCGGCTTGGTACATGCCACTCTGGCGTCCTTTATGGGCGTCGACCGGCTCTTTGCCAATGTGCGCATCTGTGGCGAGATCTATGTGCGGGTGAACCACTGTCTCATGGGCCACAGCCCGCCTGCCGCCGGCACCGGCACCAGCACGAGCACGAGCACCAACACCGACACCCATGAAGCAGCCGCCGCTGCCACCACCACCACCACTAACACCCCAGCCTCTGGTGCGAGCACGCCCACGCCCTCAAAGCCAAATCCCGCAAAGCCGCGCAGCCACCCGCTGGTCAGCCTGGAACACATCACCAAGGTGTACTCGCACGAGCAGGCGCTGTCGCAGTGCTCCATCTTCCTGGACGCGTATCTGCGCCACGCCGAGCGCATCGAGGTGTCGTCGACGAGCCGAGCTGCAGAGCTGGCCTTTGCCGACGAAACGGGCGCCTCGGCCGCCATCTCCAGCGTCATGGCCGCCGATATCTACCACATCGATATCCTGGCAACGTCTATCCAAAACGCCGAAACCAATGCCACCGGCTTCTACATTCTGCGCAAGACTGCTCCCGGCGACTACGTAGTCCAAATACCCAAGGACATCCCCAGTCCGCCGCCAACAGCAGCCCGATGGAAGGGCTTCATCCACTTTACTGTGGCCGAAGAGACGCCCCAGGCCCTGGGCCTCATCATCCAAGCCTTTGTCGCCAATGGCGTTGGTGTGGTAGAGATCCATTCCCAGCCACGCGAGGGGAGGCCGTTTGGGCTCGACTACTTCCTCACTATCGAGACGGAGCCTCCCGCGCAGACTGGCAGCGCCATACAGAAGATTGTCGAGGAGGCGTCTGCAATGGCAGAGACCTTCAAGTGGCTTGGGTATTGGCCCAAGGTGGACTGGAAGACCAGTCCATGATATGTGACATGTCCCAACGGGACTCGGGGCCAGGGGGTGATATAAAACACTAGACATGCATAAAAGTTGACGGGGGACGCAGCGAAGTCGGCTAGCCTAGCTATAGTTCTCACCACCCCGTGATCTTAGGGTTAGCAGTAAAATAACGATTTAGTCGACTTGGCTTGCGTAGAAGGCCGATGACCTCGACGAGCAGCCCGGCTGAGCTGACGTGTATCTGCGTTCAGGCAAGCATCATATAGGGCTGAGCGAGGACGTCATCCCTTCCCGTGCCTCGAACTGCCAGTGCCAGTGCCAGTGACAATGACCGAGAGACATCTCTCACTTCGTACAAGCAAACGGTGTCTGTCCGAGGCCCGTTCCGTATATCCATATATCCACCACCTTGGACAGGTCTTCCGTCGGCGCCGCGGGACAAACAAACAAACAAACAAACAGACAGACCAACCCCCGGCTGAATCCGGAAATATGGACTCCCCAGGCAGGCTTCGTGGGGGAGAGGAGATTTCACATCTTCAGTGCGTCTGTCCGGGCCGGGTGCTGTAGTAGCTTTTTGGCCAGTGCGTTGGGGGCGGGGTTGTCTTGGCTGTCTGGGTGTCTGGCTGGGTGTCTGGCTGGCCGGCTGTCTGGCTGGCTGGCTGGCTGGTTGTGCAGAACAAGCAGCATGGTAGGGTAGGGAGAGAACAAGTATCCTCCTCCCTTGAGCGCCGGTGGGATTGGAGAAGGTAATTGGGTGGTGGTTTTGGAGGGGGGGCTGAATAAAGGACGCTGTTAGTGTTTTTCTTTTTCTTTTCTTCTTTTTTTTACGGGACATAGAAAAGCGGCATTCAGTTGTGGTCACATGACACACTAGTGAAAAGTTATTTTGCGACTGTTTTCTTTCTGCCTGAGGCCACTCAGGTGCCTTCCTCTTTCCCTTCAACTTCACTCCAGCCGCATGGAAAATACCAACAGACCAAGAGTACAACGGTACATTGTGTAGTTTGTCGTCGGGTCGCTTGTGTTGGGCTTGCCTGTGATTAACCGGGAGTGGCCTGTGGCAGAAAGCGGGTCGCTTGTTTCGGACCCACTGTGCGGGGGGGGGGGGGCTTTAACGAGTCAGCGTAGTTTCTGCTTGTCAGATATGAGGCTTAAAATTCTTTTTTTTGTCAACCAAGAAAAACATGACCAACAACTGGTGCTTTTATGACGTATCGCTTCTGCTGTTGCATCGAGCAGACAAAAAAAAGAAAAAAAAATACAGCCGCAGATTCAAGCAATCGGCCAGCCTCTCTGTAGCCGGAGATATTCATGCGGCCTCGGTGGGCATTTGTCGGCCCATGAGGCCAGGCGGGGAATGGGGTGAGGGGCCTGTCTGATAGGCGGGGAATATACCGGGCCCGCGACACAAAGAGGCGCTGGCGTGGGCTGAGCCGAGGGACAGAGACAGGGCGCATCAAAAGAAAAGCGACACTCTGCTCTGCCTCCGGCGGAATCTCCACGGCACAGCACAGGAACCGGGCTCTGGGATTTCGCTGATCGGAGGTATGCAAGTACTTACACTTAAGGACTTAAGTACTTACGCTTATACTATATGCGTGTGTGTACCTTAACAGAGAGCGCGAAACCCGCTTTCAATCAATGCACAATAAGCGGCTCATTCGCCTCATCTATCCCAATAGAGTAAGAACCGCCATAGCCCAAAAAAAAAAAGAACTTAATGCGGGAAATTGCCTTACAAGAACTGGCCCTCAACAACTTTGTATAAAGATGGGCAAGTTCCTCTTCAGGCCGCAGTCTCTCTCTTCTCGCAGGCTCCACTCATTGTTATTTCGCTCTTCACTTTCCTCTTCGCTCTTCACTGTGACCTGCTTACCTAACCAACAAAACACCAACCCCCATCCATCATGACCGTCTCGACTAAGCCCATCTTTGTCGCCACGCATCCGCGCGCCTGCTCCACGGCGTTTGAACGGGTACGTCTACGCTAATTACGGCTGCTATTTATTTGCGGCCTTTATCTCCCGGACAACGGAATGCTAACCCCGCCTCCGCCCCCGCCCACCACAGGTCTTCATGGCTCGCCGGGACATTCTACAATGCGTCCACGAGCCCTTTGGCGATGCCTTTTACTACGGCCCCGAGCGCCTCAGCGAGCGCTTCGAGCAGGACGAGGAGGCGCGCAAGCAGAGTGGCTTTGAGAAGACCACCTTTGCCGATGTTCTGCAACATGTCAAGGCTGCTGGCGACGAGGTTCGCTCTCACTCTTTCCAATCTGCGCCTTTCAGCTTCTGCCCTGCTGCTGCTGATGCTGCTTGAAGGCTCTGTACAGAGCTACAGAGCTACAGACTTACAGAGGCTGCATCTTCCGCTTTGGAGTTATCAAAAAAAGCTTACAATCCAATAGGGAAAACGCATCTTCATCAAAGATATTGCTTACTATCTGCTGGCCCCCGATGGGAAGCCCACCACAACCGCCGCTTCTTTCAACGTCGGAGACGAGCCCGAAAACCCCACCACCATCCCTCTTGAAGAGCTCCGGAAGTTCCAGTTCACATTCTTGATCCGCCACCCGCGCCGCAGTATCCCGTCATACTACCGCTGCACCCTCCCTCCCCTGGTCGAGATGACCGGCTTCACCGAGTTCATGTCCAACGAGGCCGGCTATGTCGAGCTCCGCCGCCTGTTTGACTATCTGGTCAAGTCCGGCGTCGTGCCCAAGGACCGCATCGTTGTGCTCGATGCCGACGACATGCTGGATCAGCCCGAAAAGGTGATCCGGGAGTACTGCGCCCGCACAGACATTGGCTACACACCCAACATGCTGGAGTGGACCGAGGAGGACGACAAAAAGGCCATGGAGGCCTTTGAGAAGTGGAAGGGATTCCACGAGGATGCCCTGTCCAGCTCATCGCTGCGTCCCCGCAAGCACCCTCAGGTGAGTCTTTCAATCAAGCACATCGATATGTATGCACCAGCAACAGTTCCTAACCTCTCCTATCTCAGACACCTGTATCAAGAGAAGAAGACGATGCTTCGTGGAGAGCCAAGTTTGGCGACGACGGGCAAAAGGTCATTCGCCAATGTGTCGACGACAACGAAGAGCACTACAACTACCTGAAGCAGTTTGCCATGAAGTTTTGAGTGGCACGATGCTTGATGCAGCGGAGGACAGAACAGAGAGGACGGGACAGGGAGGACAGGACAGGGAGGACAGGACAGGCTTAACAGCGTCCGTCACTCAAGCACCGGCCAAATATCCAACAAAATAAAAACGTCATATCCCCTCAGCTCAGTAGCCTCACCACCAGCCAGCCGTTTTGCGTGTGAAAAGAAAAAAAATGCAAGTATGATACATAATACAAGTACAAGGTGTTACATAGATCTAGAGCGTCATCCGTGCCTGGTTAGGCCTGTGAAGAAAACCCCCGTAGCGAGAGTGCACTGTAGTCACCAGAGAAAGGCGTTGCCTCTCGATCGTCTATCTGTTTCCCCACCCCTCCGCCGACGGGCCTTTTTATGATCCCCATGAGAACAAGCCCTTCTTCTTGGGCTCAGCAGGCGCCTCTGTTGATGACACAGCGTCGGACCCGGCCTTGTGCTGAGCCTCGCCCTCGTGCTGGGCCTCGCCCTCGGCGTCGTCCTCAACCTCGACCGGCGCCTTTCGCTGCTCCTTGTCCATCTCCATGTGCGCGACGTTGTCCGTCCACGACTGCGCATACTGGTAGTCGCCCTCGTTTGCCCACTGCACCGTGGCGGGGCACAGCACCTTGTTGCCGGCGTCGTCCTGGATCCACATGCGCGAGCCGGCACCGGCGCCGCCCAGCACGGCCGCCAGGTCGGCGACCGAGTTGGGCTTCTGGGCGATGATGGCGGCGCCGCGCTCCTTGCGCGAGCGCGACAGCTTCAGCGCCGGCTTGGCCGGGTTGGGCTTCAGGAACATCTCGTCGCCCCACTCGTGCAGGTGCCGTGCGCGGAACTCGCGCAGCCGCTGGAAGACGGACTGGCCCACGACGCCCTGGCCGGTGGGGAACGACACTACGGCGAGCTTGCGCCATAGATCTTTGCGGATCTTTGCCGGCTTGTTCTTCTTGCCGGCAAACGGCATCTGCTTGAAGGCCTTGTAGACCTACGCGGGGAGGAAACAAGACAAAGAAAAAGGACTGTCAGTATTCGGGAACTCAACAGGGTGCGGGCCAGATAACCACTCGGCAAGTGGGTCCCAGCCGCAGCAGAGCATGCGACTCGGTAAAACGTACATTCAGAACACTGGTGTGGGAGTAGACGATCTCGTCCGTGCCGATGTGCGTGTAGATGTAGATCTTTTCGCCGTGGCCCGGCGCATGGCCGGACAGGTCGGGACGGGGTTGCTTCCACTGAGGCTTGGCGTGGCCGAGGCGGATGCTGGTGCGGGAAACACCCACGGCCAATTGGCCGACGGAGAACCGCGAGGCGGAGAAGGCACTCATGGCTGGCGTTGGGAGGAGAAGAGCGGGCGGCTCGCGGCTTCGCAGCTCGGTCCGGTGCGGGTTTGGGTGGGCGTGGGTGTAGGTGGCTGGGTGAGTGAGGGTCGAGAGCTTAGGGAAGAGCAAGAGAAGAGGAAAAAACGCTCCAGAATTGACAGAGCAGGCCCGTGTAACTTGGCGCAACCGGGTCTCTTCTTTTCCCTTCTTCAATTGGCCTGCGAGTATCGCGAGAATGGCTAGATTTGCAAGGCTCAAAGACTAGGAGATTGTTTAGCCGCGGTTTAGCCGGCCCCAAAAGGTCAGCCCCCCCCCCAAATGACTAAAACACACACCCCTTATGCCTAAACAGCTGTGGCGCTGAAAATGCCCCACCATGCCCAAAGCATGGGCCCCGCAGAACCATCCAGAAGCAGCTAGACCCTTCTCTGACATCACTAGAATATACCTGAAGCTACATGTAGCTTCTCCCCCAAGCTCGAAATTTCCTGAAGCAACCCAACGGCGATCCGATACGCGAAGCTTGTCAGCACTATTCGCAAAGCCCGCACGCTGTCTTGGACGTGGCCCGCGTATAATTATAAGTCGGAGCCTCTGCTTCTCGCTGTTCTCGCTCTGCTTTTCTTCTTTTCCTCATCTTTAATCCCCACCAATCATCAGCCATCGTCACATCACATCACATCACATCACCCAACACAGTCGCCAGCCCACTGCAGCTTCTTCTCAGCACACGCATTGCCTTGTCACAGTTAGGCATCTATTTTCGTTTCTCTGTTTCTTTATTAATCTTTTCGCTCTACACATAATCACCACATCACATAATCACCACATCACATTCCCGCCACAATGACGTCCAAAATGGAGTTCACCGAACGCGCCAACAAGGCCGTCAACGACTCTATGGCGCTCGCCGAGCAGTACGGCCACTCACAACTCCTGCCCGTACATCTGGCCGTCTCCCTGCTGGACCCTCCCCCGGACCTGTCCAAGGACCAGCAAAACATGGCCCCCGGCTCCAACGTCACCATGTTCCGCCAAGTCATCGAGCGCGCACGTGGCGATGCCCAGGCCTTTGATCGCGCCCTCAAGAAGGCCTTGGTCCGCCTCCCTACACAGGACCCGCCCCCAGAGTCCGTCGGCCTTTCCCCCTCGTTCCACGCCGTGCTCCGAAAGGCCATGGACCTACAGAAGATGCAGAAGGACAGCTACATCGCCGTCGACCATCTCATCGTGGCCCTTGCCGAAGACCACAGCATGCAGGCGCCACTCAAGGAAGCCAACATCCCCAAGTCCAAGCTCATCGAAGACGCCGTCAGAGAAATCCGCGGCACCCGGCGACTCGACAGCAAGACGGCCGATACCGAAGAGGAGCACGAGAACCTCGCCAAGTTCACCATCGACATGACCGCCATGGCCCGCGACAAGAAGATCGACCCCGTCATTGGCCGGGAGGAGGAGATCCGCCGTGTCATCCGCATTCTCTCACGCCGAACCAAGAACAACCCCGTGCTTATCGGTGAGCCCGGCGTGGGAAAAACCACCGTCGTCGAGGGTCTCGCCCAGCGCATCGCCAACCGCGACGTCCCCGACAACCTCAAGCACTGCAAGCTTCTCTCGCTGGACGTCGGTGCTCTTGTCGCCGGCAGCAAGTACCGCGGCGAGTTTGAGGAGCGCATGAAGGGTGTCCTCAAGGAGATTGAAGAAGCCAAGGACATGGTTGTGCTGTTTGTTGACGAGATCCATCTTCTGATGGGCGCCGGGTCCTCGGGCGAGGGCGGCATGGACGCTGCCAATCTCCTGAAGCCCATGCTCGCCCGTGGCCAGCTGCACTGCATTGGCGCCACCACCCTGGCCGAATACCGCAAGTATATTGAAAAGGACGCCGCCTTTGAGCGTCGCTTCCAGCAGGTGCTTGTCAAGGAGCCCACGGTTCCCGAGACCATTTCGATTCTGCGCGGTCTCAAGGAGCGCTATGACAGACATCACCGGGTCACCATCATGGACAACGCTCTCGTGGCAGCCACCAACCTGGCTTCGCGCTACCTCACGTCTCGCCGTCTGCCCGATTCCGCCATCGATCTCGTCGATGAGGCCGCAGCCGCTGTCCGCGTGGCTCGCGAATCCCAGCCCGAAGTCATTGACAACCTAGAGCGCAAGTACCGCCAGATCATGATTGAGATCAAGGCCCTGGAAAAGGAAAAGGATGACGCCTCCAAGAGCCGCCTGGCCCAAGCCCGCCTGGAGGCCAAGAACGTCGAAGAGGAGCTGGCCCCGCTGCGCGAAAAGTACCAGAACGAGATCAAGCGTGGTGAAGAGATTCACGAGGCCAAGCTCAAGCTGGATGAGCTGCTCAAGCGCCTTGAAGATGCCCAGCAAAACGAAGACCACTCCAAGGCTGCCGATCTCCAATACGGCGCTATTCCCGAGCAAAGACTACGCATCAAGGAACTGGAGGCTAAGAAGGTCCAGGCTGATGCTGCTCTCAACGACGCCGATCCGAATGCCATGGTCACCGATGTTGTTACCGCTGATAACATTAACGAAATCGTGTCGAAATGGACTGGCATTCCCGTCACTCGCCTGAAGACGTCGGAGATTGAGAAGCTTGTGCAGATGGAAAAGGGCCTGGGCAAGACGGTTGTCGGCCAAAAGGAGGCTGTTGCCTCGGTCGCCAATGCCATCCGGCTGCAGCGCTCTGGCCTCAGCAATCCCAACCAGCCGCCCAGCTTCCTGTTCTGTGGTCCGTCGGGCACTGGCAAGACGCTTCTTACCAAGGCTCTGGCCGAGTTCCTCTTTGACGACCCGAAAGCCATGATCCGCTTTGACATGTCCGAGTACCAGGAGCGGCATTCTCTCAGCCGCATGATCGGCGCCCCGCCCGGATATGTCGGGCACGATGCGGGCGGCCAGCTGACCGAGGCCCTTCGCCGCAAACCCTTCTCGATCCTTCTCTTTGACGAGGTTGAAAAGGCAGCCAAGGAGATTCTGACCGTTCTCCTGCAGTTGATGGACGACGGCCGCATCACCGATGGCCAGGGCCGTGTTGTCGATGCCCGCAACTGCATTGTCGTCATGACCTCCAATCTGGGCGCCGAGTACCTCACGCGCGCGCCTACTCTCTCCACCAAGATCGACCCCGAGACCCGCGAACTGGTCATGAACGCACTGCGGACCTACTTCCTGCCCGAGTTCCTCAACCGCATCAACAGCGTGGTCATTTTCAACCGCCTCAGCAAATCCGAGATCCGCAAAGTCTTTGACCTCCGCGTGCATGAGATTCAGCAACGCCTTCAAAACAACAACCGCAACGTGCACATCGAGATTGACGATGAAGCTCGCGACTACCTGGTCGCCGCTGGCTACTCGCCGGCCTACGGCGCCCGGCCGCTAGCGCGGCTCATCGAGAAGGAGGTCCTGAACAAGCTGGCCGTCTTGATTCTGCGCGACAAGATCCGCAACGGCGAGACTGCCCACGTCGTCCTGCAAGACGGCAAGATTGTGGTTCTGCCCAACCACGAGATGTCCGACGAGGACGACGACGATGTGGACATGTCCGACGAGGAGGATGCCATTGAGGTTGAGCCGATGCAGGAGGACGAGGAGCTTTACGACTGAGCGGCCTCTATTTGTACATGTGTTGATTACTAGCTTTAGCTTTGCTACGTTGTACTTTTTTTTTTCAAAGCGTCTTGTTCATATTGCAGACGCCTATGATAACTTGTTTATTATCAAATATAAATGCGCATTTAACAACTTGTCTTATCATCGGAAGAAGAGTGCTGTAGATGTGAAGAGACCGTATACATCACGTGATGTACATACAAGTGAAGTATCTCTAAAGTGGGGGGAATCTCTGGGCTTGGATTGGTCCGCTTTGACTTACAAGATTGAGTGTCACTGTCTTAAATGCAAGATATACGAGGCGAGGAGCAGATTAAGTAAGGCAAAATCAAGAGGAAAATAGGCGGAATCTCACGGCATTTATGTAGTCTTATTTACTTTCAAAAGCAATCTTCAAGTATTCGCTGCATCAAACAAAAAATTAAAAATTAAATTAAAAGAAAAGAAAATTAAAAAAAAAAAAGTTCGAAATAAAACCCCCCATTCACCCAACAAAGACTCCAGCTGTCGTTGCCACATGATCCACTTCGCAGCCATGTCTGTGGCGCTCGACCCGGACAGCCACCCCGATAAGATAACAAGTTTCACAAGCGGGGCAACCCCCCTACTTTCTTGCCAGTGTGCCATCCTGCTACAGTAAGCGCACAAATTCCATCACGTGTGAGCAGCCCTAATCTCAAATGCTGTGGGCATGCCCCGGAGACCCGCTTATCTCATCATTGCACAGCACACCACTCTCTCTCAATTTGACGGTAGGGAATTCTTTTCACGACTTCCTCTTGAAAACCATCAAGCAACTTTCCCAGTGGCAGGACATTTATCAGCTTTGGACAAGCTGACCCCGCCGCAATCATGTCGCTGGTTTCTTGTACGTTTGGTCCCTTCTTTGCATCGCAATGCATTATTACCTTACCTATCCTCCCCCCCCTTCGAATCATCTTCTACGCCAACAAAGCTGTTCGGATTCCTCGAGTCGTTGCGAAAGAGACGGAAATTGTTATAGGAGCATCTGTCCACATGCTGTAATGGAGATCGACAAGTCAAGAAACGAACGCAACGGGTGACGGGGTGTCTTGATTTCTTGCACTCGCTGCTCCGGCATATATCGGGTCTTGGGAAGATGAGGGCAATATTGGATGCAGCCAAGCGTTGAGAGAGAAACAAAAGCACGACTCGGGGATTACAACAGACTTGCATCCCGCAAACACCGAACGCACACATTCACACTCGACCATGGAGCGTCGTCTCTCCAATCCAGTCATGTATTAACACATCTCCTTCTATAGCGGAAAAGACGAACTTTCAGTTCATCCTGCGTCTCCTCAACACCAACGTTGATGGAAGTGAGTAACACCACGATACAATATCCCCTCCACAGTCACTCAGTTGCTAACAAATTCCACAGAGCAGAAGAGTAAGCCTTGAGCCTCCCCTCTCCGATTCGCCACCCGAACGGCACGATACGACGGCACGTGATTATTCGACCTGGATTCTAACTCGATACACAGTTATGTACGCTCTGACCAAGGTCAAGGGTGTCGGTCGCCGCTACTCCAACCTGGTTTGCAAGAAGGCCGATGTCGACCTGAACAAGCGCGCTGGTGAGCTCACCTCTGAGGAGCTGGAGCGCATTGTCACCATCCTGCAGAACCCCACTCAGTACAAGATCCCCGCGTGGTTCCTGAACAGACAGAAGGACATTGTCGATGGCAAGGACTCTCACATCCTGGCCAACGGTGTTGACTCCAAGCTGCGTGACGATCTTGAGCGCCTCAAGAAGATCCGGTATGTCTATTATACTCTTTTTTTCCTTGATTGGAGATGGCTAGTGGCAGCATTGACTAACGTATTTTTTCTCTCTTCTCCCAACAGCGCCCACCGTGGTCTCCGTCACTACTGGGGCCTCCGTGTCCGCGGTCAGCACACCAAGACCACCGGTCGTCGCGGCCGGACCGTCGGTGTGTCGAAGAAGAAGGGTGGTTAAACGATTTATGGGATTTCATTTCAGCTTGGGGTGGAAAGGCGCATTGTCTGGTTTCTACAACAAAACTCCCTTGCTTTACGGGTTTGGCTTGGTTCGCACAGTCCATGTGTGTATCGCAGACACCATGGGGCTTCTCTATAGATGAACAGAGAATGTCTCAATGGAAAAAAAGAAAGTAAAATGAACTTTACACGGTAGTTCGCGGCGTTAAATGTGTGCTATTTTATGAATTGAACCGAGTCATGATTGGAAACGCCCTTGGTCATCTCAGTTCCTTCAGGTCTGTCTCATCAGCATACACTGCATATCACATGCATATATTCACAGGCTCTACAAAGGTTGAGGGCGGGACCAGACTAGACCAGGCTACAGTTGAAAACAAGACAATATACTTTTATTCAAGCCAGGCTTGCTGTTATATGGCAGGGTGCGTTAAGTGGTATCGTTATCAGAGAAGAGGCAGAACAGGGAACAGGAACCCTGGAGGAGGGGTATGTCCAGAGCAGTCATGAGGAATATCAAGAAGACAAAAAACAAACAGCTTCAGGCCTCGTGTGTGACAGCCATGTCCAGGAGCTCTACACGGCCCTGGCCACGGGTTTCGTTCCCGACAAAGTCGGACAGCGTCTTGAAGGCGCCCGGCTCAACAAAGCCAATGACCTCCCACTCGGAGCCCATGACGTCCTGGCTCTGGACCTGCTCGACGTAGCTCAAGATGCGGTCCTTGATAGTCGTTTTCTCCTTCTCTTTTTCCCTGTCGCCGCTGCCGTCCTCGGCGGCCGCCGCAGGCGCCGCCTTGGGACCCTTGGAGGCCTGCTTGATCACGCTGGTGCTGCACGTGATGCGCAGGCGCATGCGCGCGCGGGCAACGGGGATCGGCTGGTGGGCGATCAGCGCCTTCATGGCGTCCAGGGCCTGGTTCTTAGCGCTTTTGGAGGTGACGACGCCGGTCCAGACGGCGTCCTTTTTTGGGGCGGCTTCGGTGGGGGTCGGGGTGGAAGGTGTGTTTGCGGAGGCTGGGGCGGGCTGGGACGACGGCGCCGCGGGGCCGCTGTGGGCTTGCGACGACAGCTTGTCCAGGGCCTTCTCAATCATGCCGGCTGTGTAGACGCGTTTTGTGCGCGGATCGACGAGTTTGCTGGCTACTATGGAGACGACCTCGGCGTGCACGCGGTCCAGCTGAGCGGCGCGCTCCTTCTCGCCGACCTGGATTTCGCCCTTTTTGAGAATCTCGAGGATGATGTCGTCGACCGAGACCTTCTTGCCAAAGGCCTTCTCCAGATCGTCCTTGGGCGCGGTCTGGCCCTTGGATACGTTCAGGAAGACGCTGGGGATCTGCAGCACGTTGTCCAGGTCGGTCTCGATGCCGCTGCGCCATTCGAGCACCTTGTTCTTGTAGCACGCGATCTCGAACCGCTTCTTGCCCTTCTTCAGGCGCACCATGGACACGTTGGTGAGCCGGATCTGGCCCACGGGCTGCATGATTCGTGACATTGTGACGAGGATGCGGGAGGGCAGCTGAAGGCGACGCGCGGATAAGGGTTGCGGGAGGGGCGCTCAAGGAAACACGCGTATAACGGTTGCTCGACTAAAGGGAAGGCGGGCGCAGACGAAATGGTACTTGCGAATGCAAATGCGGTTCGGGGCGTTGAGTGGCAGGCTTTTCTCTCTTTGCTGCCGTTTGGTGGTGCAGGCAAAGCTTTAAAAATGCCGTCGTAAAAAAATTCATGTAAATTTGCTATGACGACAGGGCGAAATGGAGGGGTAATTAATGCCCCCCACCAGCGCTATAAAGCACTGGAACCAGCGCAGAATACAGGCGGTCTGGTCCCTGGCTACAGCGCTCGGCTAGCCTTGTCACACATGAGCACTTCTTACTCACCTTGACTCATCACAGCAAAATAGAGCAAGAGCGAACGACACCTGAAGAGTAGCAGCCTTGCAGCTCTTGCCTAACACAGAACCTACTCTCGGACCAACGCCTGCAATCTTCAGCCTTGTGCGCGCTATCACCAATTCGCCATCCGCTTCTGGTATCGCTGCTCTTTCCATCCATCGAAATAAAAGCACCAATCATGGCTTCTCCTCCCAACCCCGCGCCCGCCGTCGAGGCCGAGACGCCGGTTCCCGCCTCGGGTGCCGCTGCTGCTGCCGCCGGCGATGCCCCTACCGCCGGCGATGCCGCCGCCCCTCCCTCGGCCGCCAAGCAGAACGTCAACCCGTGGAGCGTGTCGGGCGAGATTGGCGAGGACGGCAAGGTCAAGGCCATCGACTACCGCAAGCTGACGGAGGAGTTTGGCACGACGCTGATTGACGATGCGCTGCTGGAGCGGTTCGAGCGGGTCACGGGCCACAAGCCGCATCGCTTCATGCGCCGCCAGATTGTCTTCAGCCACCGCGACATGTCGCTGATTCTGGACCGTTTTGAAAAGGTACCGCTTGCTCGGCTCTAGGAACTTAGGGCGGGGGAGGGTTCTCGCTCGCGTGTTGGACTGCCTGGCTGGTTTCACGCTGCGGGAGGGAGACTGCTGTGTGGAGATACTAACGTTGTGGTGTAGAACGAGCCCTTCTTCCTGTACACTGGCCGTGGTCCCAGCAGTGATTCGTAAGCGGCATTTCTGTCTGGGGATCTCTGTCACTATACGTCGATTATTAACCTACTCCCTCACAGCATGCACGTTGGCCACGTCCAGGTCTTCCAGTTTGTCAAATGGCTGCAGGATGTGCTAGACGTTCCTCTGATCATCATGATGACCGATGGTAAGTGGTGGCTTCTCTGCTGTTCCCGGTGGTGTAAAGACCCGTGCTAATACATACTTGTAGATGAAAAGTTCTGTAAGTCACACTCGCCAGGGCATCTGAATATAGCCACTTGACTCACATCCAGAAGTGTTCAGCGACAAGCGCACCGTTGAGGAGGTTATGGGCTACACCCGCAAGAATGTATGTCGTCCGCCGTTCGCCCGTTGTGCTGGTTCATCACTAACCCAAGTTCGCCAGGTCCGTGACATTATCAGCGTGGGCTTCGACGTCAACAAGACCTTTATCTTTTCCGAGTAAGCATCCGGCTTCCTGCCTCTGGGTTCTGTCAGCTACTAACACACCTGCTCCCTATAGCTACGACTACATGGGCGGCGCCTTTTACCGCAACATTACCCGCTTTGCCAAGCTTGTCTCGTGTGTATCGCCTTCGTTCCCATGGTCTGCATGTGTATGGACGCGGACGTGAAACTGACCATCTACTCGCCAGCCTGAACACCGCCTGCAAGGTCTTTGGCTTCGATGACAGGTGAGTACCTACGCCCTCGCTGCTGTATATAGGCTAAGATTGCTGACTTCATTGTAGCTCCAACATTGGCAAGGTTCACTTTGGCAGTATCCAGGGTGGTAGGTCATGGCTGGCCCCCAACGATTCAAGATGGCAGCGATGAACACGAATATAGATGCTAACATGTTCCGGGCTTTCCCCCAACAGCTACGTCATTTGCTTCTTCTTTCCCTCACATCTTTGGCGATGATGAGTCCAAGAGCAACTCTATCCCCTGTCTGATTCCCTGCGCCATCGATCAGGACCCGTACTTCCGCGTTACCCGGGACGTCGCCGCTCGGCTTCACTACTCCAAGCCTGCTCTCAGTATGCACATTCGGCCTATTTCCTCCTTGTAATTGACAATCTAACATGTTGGCTGTGCTAGTTCACATGCGTTTCCTGGATGCGCTCCAGGGCCCTGGCTCCAAGATGTCGGCCAGCGACGACACCTCGGCCATCTTCCTGACGGACTCGGCCAAGCAGATCAAGAACAAGATCAACAAGTACGCCTTCTCCGGCGGCCAGGTGTCGGTTGAGGAGCACCGGCAAAAGGGAGGCAACGCCGACATTGACGTGTCATACCAATACCTGCTGTTCTTCCTCGAGGACGACGAGGAGCTGACGCGCATCAAGCAAGAGTACGAGTCGGGCCGCATGTTGACGGGCGAGCTCAAGGCCATCTGCATCAAGTTCCTGCAGGACTACGTGCAGGACTTCCAGGACCGCCGCGCCCAGGTCACCGAGGAAGTGGTCTCGTCGTACATGACGCCGCGCGCGCTCCAGTGGGGCGGCAACCCCAAGGTGCCGCGTGCCGACCTGGTGGTGCCCGTCATGTCTGGCGATGCCCCTGCTGCTGCTGCCGGAGGGGAAAACGCCGAGGGGGCTGAAGACGGCAAGATGACTAAGAACCAGCTCAAGAAGCTGCAAAAGCTGAAGCAGCAGGAGGAGAAGAAGGCTGCCAAGGCCAGGGAAAAGGCCGAGAAGGCGGCGACTGCAGATGCTGAAAACTGAAGGCCAGTGGCTGGCTGACGGGCTGGCTGGCATGCCATACCATATGGCAGGCAGCCGCACATGGCCGCCCCCCCCCCCAGCATTAGAGAATAAAGAGCAGCGAGCGACTTTTCTTTTCCTTTATTTTCGTGTCCTGTGGTGTCGGGTCGTTTCTTTCCCTTCGCGTCTAGTTGCTGGTAGCATGTCTCACCCTTCTTATTTCCCCTTTTGGCACATTGCATGTTTTGTCTGTCGTCAGGCTCTCACAGACGAAGAATGCAGCAGGCTTGTCTCGTGCGTGTTCTGCGTGCTGGCCGGTGCCACGTGCTTGCGTGACATGGGCATTCAAGGGAAGAAGAGAGGCGCGATCGAGAAGGGGCATTTGACATCGGATCAGATTCAGCCTGGCTTTTCTGGAAGGAGATTCAGACTCATACGAGAGAGTCTGGGGTCTGCATTCCATCACGATATAGGGTGAGAAGGGCAGCTTGGAGAGATATGGACACTCCAACAGATACGCAAGACTTGGGGTCGGCTTTATTGGTTGGAGTCCATGTTGTTAACCAATAAAGTCTAAGAGGACCGGAGCGGCCGTGTCGGCATGTCTCTGCGGCCGTAGTCTTGCTGCCGCGGGCGGGAGGTGAGCCGGGAAATGTGGGTATGCCATCACGTGACATACTGTCCGGAGGAAGAACACCGGGGACCCCCGACTCGCCTTCGTTCCAGACACAACAGCAACGTCGCTTGTAAATGACTAAACTTTTGATCTACAGCGACGACGATGGCCCCTGGAAGAAAGAAGAAGAAAAGAAAATGCCGCCAGGGCTTGTCTTACTTCTTCAAGCCTTTCAGGGACAGGAGGAGAGAAAAGAGAAGACGCAGCATGTGCAGAAGCAACGAAGAAGCAAAGTGCGAAAAGCGAAAAAGCGAAGAAGAACACACGGCGCCGAGACGAGAACACAACAACACAGCAACCTGGCCGGTTATCCATGCAGACGACTGGGGGCCCTGGCGACTAACAAGATTAGATGGATCGTGAGTGCTTTTGAGCCCGGGAGCCTCAGCCTCAGCCTTGCCCAGGATGAGGTGGTGTTTGCAGTTCACATGTGCAGTTCACACCAGCCAAGTCCAGCCTTGTACCTGCCAGCAGAGTTTGCTTCGCCTCTGTGTCTGTTCCCTTCTGTGCAGTCTCGGGGTTCGGCGACGGCGAAGCTGAGGAAGAAACTACAGGCAAATAGCACCACGAACAAAGAGCAAAAAGCAAAAAGCAAGACCTCGGCAGGGGAGAACCCTGTTGGCGCACATAACCCTACATGCAGGCGACTGCAGGGGCCAGCCACTAGCTCTTTTTTCTGTGTGGTGGTGCACCGGCCAAGGACTGCGCAGCTTAGGGCTACTTAGACTTCGCTACGCTCAGGTTTATAGGGTGTTATAGGGCGTTATAGGGCGTTATAGGGCGTTATAGGGCGTTATAGGGCGTTATAGGGCCTCATTTGACAGCTTGACAGAATGCGACGCGTTATGTGGCCAATTACCCGGTTAATTTCCGGCTGCACTTAGTCAATACTTATAATGGGATAAAAATAGGCTGTGGACAAGGATCTCAGAGCATGAAGAAGAGCAAAAGAAAGCTCACAAGCGTCAGTAGACGGTCCAAGTGTCTTGATCAAGACGAGAGACTCACTTAGAGGGCAACACTAACAGAAACATGGGCAACATTGGCAACATTGGCATCGAGGTTCTCCGACGGTCCAACGATCCATTGACCAATGGGATCTATTCCGTAAGCCGACGTACCGCTAGTGTTAGGGTCTGGTCCACTAGGGTTGGTTGGACACATCCACCTGGCTTGGCTGCTGGCTGCTTGTTCCTATTCCCTATCCGCTCCCGTGCCTCTGTACTTTTCTTGCCACAGGCAGGTTTCGGGCTGAGACACTGCTACAAGATCACTGGTCACATTAATGCCGTGTTGTAAAGAGAAGAAGAAAGCATGACACGTCTGATCAGTGCAATACAAACGATCAAGTCAGGCGGTGCAGACAAGTAAACAAACACACACGCACATTATTTGTTATATTTCTGATCGGTCCGTGTGTCACGTGGCACCGCGGCCCAGCAGCACAAAACAGGTAATGTCATTCACGGGACGGGCTGCCAGTTTGAGCGCCATTTGTCGCCGTCACATCCATTCTCAGCTCCTCCCAGATTCCCATATGGCTTTGCATTCCGTCGGGTGCATGGAAGGCCAATCTTCCTGGTCCATTCCATCGTGCTGCCCTGCCCACTGTCTCCCGTCTCCCGTCCTTGCGCACACACCACACTACACACACCACACTACACACACCACACTACACACACCACACTACATGTCACCTGCATTCCAGCTTCCTGGCTGGCTGGCCAATGTAGCCTGCTGCCTGATGCTACACACTCTCTGCAGGTCATGCTGTGCACTCTGAGGCCTTCAACCACAGACATCAACAGTGAGTGCAGAGCCTAGTGCCTAGCCCCACTGCTAATCTATGTGTAACCCTTTTCTTTCCTGTTGTCTGCCTCCTGCCTCTTTGTGAGCAGGGTGGCCTGTTTCAAGACATTGTCCTGGATGCTGTAGTGAGGTTACCAGGACCAAAGACAGACTTTTTTCCATGTTTCTGGGTCTGCTATGTTTTTTTTTGCCGCTGCTTGCATTCTGGTTGCTCTCCCTTGCCTTGATCGAAGCATCTGGGGGGGGGGGGCTTTCATCTCTTCTCTCTGTGTTCTTTCTGTGCTTCTCTGTGCTTCTCTGTGCTTCTCTGTGCTTCTCTGTGCTTCTCTGTGCTTCTCTGTGCTTCTCTGTGCTGCCGCGCCCTCCCCCTTGATTCGCGGATATTACATGGGCTTTTCACTATGCACAAATGTACCAGAACCACCCACGGCAGCCCGCTTGCCGTGTCACACAGCGGCATAGCGACTATTATGCAGATGCCATCACACGGCGGCCCAGTGGCGCGAACTAGCAGGCGAACCCCCTTCCCCTCCCCCCCCCGGCTTCGTTGTTCACCTGCACCGTACCATGACATTGCAGATGATCCGCTTCCCCCCATTTTACTTTGTGTTGGTGTGAAAACGAAGCCAGCCCAGCCCAGCTCTTCGTTTGCTTGTCGTCGAATGAAGAACAGTTTGTGCAGAATGTGCCCCACTATGTGCCCCATTAATTTATATGTCACGTGCCTGGGGCCTCCAGAATCACTGCCAGTCGAGACAACAAACACGTCTAATAATGACATGTTTCCTTCAAATCGCAGACAATTCTTGATGACTCCCGGTATACAAACGTGGGGATTTCCCAAGTATAGGGTACAGCAAAAAAGCAACACAAATGGCACAAATGGCGCAAATGGCACAAATGGCACGCTTTGGAGTCTTAATTAAACCTTGACGGAATCGCTTCCGGTCCGTGCCCCGCTTTTTCTGTTGGTGCGGCTGAAAATTGCGGCGGCCCGCTTTTAAAAGGCACACTATGCGCATGCACGAACCCTACCAGTGGTACCTTGCGATAGGGTTACCACGAGCTGTCATACATTCTTGTTTTACGTGCGCATGTTAAAATCTGACGTTTAGTGGTGGGCTAAAAGTAGGGCTACGATGGAGGGGAGGGGTAGTAGATCAGTCCCTCTTGCCTCTTGTCACAATCCTGTGCAGAGATTGGCCACTGGCTATGTCAGAAAGGGCTTGTGCTAGAGGTCTAGAGGTCCAGAGGTCCAGAGTCCTAGAGTTCCAGAACTCCTTTTCGGCTCCCCTGTACTATCTGGCCAATTTCAGCTGGCCTCGCTCTCGCTTGGAGGGGAAGACACAAGAACAAGAGCACAAGCACAGTTGGCCAGGTTGGTGTTGTACATAAACACATGCAAAGACAGGATGGGGAGGGAGGGGAGCGCCCGCCTGACTCATGAGCCAATAGCCTTCAAGCATATGTGGGGCCCCTTGTTCTCTGGCTTCTATGGCAATAAGCAGGCATTGCCTCCAGACAAAGGCGGCCTGTGGGATGGCTTGACTTGTGTCTTTTGGGTCTTTTTGGGTCTTCTTGCAGGCTTCCTTTTCTGCTTCTTCTTGTTTTGGGTTTTAGAAGAAGACAGGCAGGCAGGCAGGGAGGGCTAATGCAAATAACAGTGCTTCCAGATCCATGCGCTGGCTGATAAATTGCAGCAGGCAAGATTTTGTAGATCAATGCAGGGAGAGAGAGGAAAAAGAAGAAGAAAGAAAAAGAAAACAAAAAAGAAAAAAAAAAAAAGAATTACCCTCCTCCTCCTCCCTCTGCCAAGCTGTCATCACGAGAAAAAAAAAACGGGAAAAAAAACTAAAATCAAGTGACGCGCTTTCAGGCTACCCGCCGCCCGCACTAAAGTAGCAGCTTCTCAAAAAAACCATGGACAGAAACACAGAAAACAGAAAGAACCCAAAGAGAAAAAAAAACGCAGCAAGTTAACAGGTCACGCACTTTTTTCTTTTTTTTCTTTTTTTTCTTCTTCTTTTTTTCTTCTTTTTTTTTCTGTCATTTTTCATTTTCATTTTCATTTTCATTTTCTTTCATTTTCTATATATTTTATATTTTATTTTTTGTCCCTTGCCCCTCTTTCCTTTCCTTCTTGTTCTTCTTTCTTGGTGCCTTTGAATTGTTCCGAAAACAGAAAGGAAGCGGCAGAGAAGCTTGCTATCAGCTTAGTAGCATGTTCTCGAAAACTGATAGAAGCAACCTGGAAGGAATTCAGAGGAACCCAGAGGAACCCAGAGGAACCCAGAGGAACCCAGAGGAACAGAAGCATGCAGGTTTGTGCAGGTGTGCAGGTGGGTCCTGCAGTCATACGGACTGTGATTGGTCGTATGCAGTCTCATGTACCGCTTTTGCGGGTTTGCGGGCTGGCTTGTTGGTTTTTTTCTAGCGAGAAGTGAGCGATGCGCCGTATGTGTGTGTGTGTGCGTGTGTGTGTATTTTTATGTGGATGTGGATGTGTGTATATGTGCATATGTGTGTATCTGTAGTATATCTGTACATGTGTCGGTGCGTGTCGCTTCGCCTAGGCTGAAAAATACTCCGCCCACCCACCAATACCGTCACGCAGCTTATAAAGGGACGGCACAAAAAAAAACTTGTACCCAGGCGCTAGTACGTCTTTGTTTTTTCGTCTCTTTTGCCTCTTGCGCCAGAGAAAAAAAAAAGAAGTAAACGTAGATTACTACAGAAGGGTGTCAAATCAGAGCTAAGCCCTATCTGATGACTTCCCCCCCCCCCCAAAAGAGGGCAGCTGTTGGTCTAGCCAATCACAGACACCCAGCCGATCCAAGCCCCACTTCTTAGGCCCCTTCCACCCAGGTTTCCTCTTGTCTTCTTTTGCCTCTAGTTTGCCATTACACACCAATGCCCAGGCCAGCTTCGATGCCGCACCAACCTTTTTTTTGTGCTCTTATGCTCCACTCTCTCTAGAAAAAGAAGCAGGTACCAAGAAAGGTACCGATCCCCGGCTCAGGGTACATGGGCTGTTGGCAGAGGATGTGATTATGAGCGAATGAAAGAACAAGACAGAAACGGGCAGGGAACGGAAAAGAAAGAGAGCTGGAGAGAAAAAGAACAAGGGCAGAGTGTGTCTGTCTGATATGATATTGCTCTATATTCCTGGCCGTTGGCCCAGCCGAGGGCAAGCCATTTGATATTGGGCGCCCTTTGATATTGGGCCCTTGATTTTGAGCGTTTTTAACGGCAGGGCAATTGCCATGGTCGGATCGTCCACATGCAGCAAGTCAAGTCTCATTGCGTGCGCATACTTGCTTCTCGATAGCATCAACATGCAGTAGTTTCTTTTTCCAGGTCGTCGCTTGCCCTGACCTCAAAAGCCCACCTGCCCACAACCGAACTGGAAGCTGATTCACAGACAGAAGGTGCAATTTGCTTCTTGCAGCTGTCTTCTTGCAGGCTTGCAGGCTCACACGTTCATAGGCTCCTGTTTCCAGGCCCCTTCCAGCTTTGGCCAGCTAGCATGGTGCGCGCCTTCCTTTTTGTTCTCTCTGGATTCCTCCCTCCAATTTCCTCTTTTCTTTTTTTTTCTCTTCCAGGAAAGCACCTATCCCAGTCCCCAGTCCCAGTCCAGTAACTTCCGCTTCTCTCTCTCTTTTTCTTATCTCCCTGATTTTTTGATACTGTGCGCGCTTCTTTCCTTCTTCCTTCTTCCTCGTTCTCTTTTCTTTTCTTTTCTTTTATTCTTTTTTTTTCTGGCCTTCAGAACCTTCTTCCCTTTTCTTCTTCATCCTTCTCCACAGCCAGTCGCTCGCTCTCTCTCTCACGCTTGTCTCAGCCGTTCTCCTTTCCTTTCCTGATCTCTTACATTTTTTATTTTTCTTCTTACATTTATTTCCATTTTCTGTTCTGCCTCGCATCGTTCGATTCCTCTCTTTTCGGCCTTTTTTTTCTCTTTCTTTTCTTTATTCTCTGTATTATTGAACATGCGGACTTCGCTCGCCTGCTAGCCTCTTCCATCTCCGCGCCTGTTTCCCTCTGCTCATCACCCTCCTCGAAACAACGCCCCTTTTGCGCATTTTTCTTCTTCGTCAAATCGGCCGTCACCCGATTCCAAGTGTCTCCAACCACGCCGCGCTATCGGAACACTAGCAACACACATCGACGCTGTCATCACGCTTGTGCTGTCTTCTGCCCCCGTCCCGTCGCCATCCATACCAGCCCATCTCCGCAGCCTGGCCTGGCCGCCCTTGAACCCGATTCGACCCTTTTTTGTCGGGTCATTCTCTGCATCGCCCGACTCGTCGCCATCCGACGCTACGCTACGCTACGCTACGCTACGCACGCTACGCATCCACCGCGCTTGCACCGAGTCGCATTGCCCACATCTCCAAACAACGCCTGATTCTCGCCTCGCCCATTCTGTCTGTTGATTGCGCCCACGAACCAATTGCCAATTGCATTGCATCCCTGGCCCAACCCTCTCGTCTCGTCTCGCTCGTCTCGTCTCGTTTCGACCGAACCACCTCCACGTTGCTTCCGTAAGTCGACTGCTGCTGCTGCTGCCCGTTTGTGTCTTCACTGTCCCCTGCCTGCCACCCATGCGCTGTTCCATTCCCTCTATCCTTTGATGACCACCTGCATCTTGCCTCCCTATCCCCCATCCCTTCTAGTCGTGACGTTGGGTGCTGTGCTGAATCTGCATCTATCTGCGTCTATCTGCATCTGCATCTGCATCACACCCACCACCACCCTCTCCCAATCCGACTGCACGTGATTTTGCCATCCACGAAAAAAGGGAACCATTCTGCTCTACTGTCCAAGAAGAGAACAAAAGAGAGACAAGTCCTACGCCAACTACTTCAACCCACTACAAGTCAGACACGCACTCACATTCTGTGTTCCCTTGCTTGGCCTCTACTCAATCACTATTGCGATATCCCACACACCAGGACTGTTGCGTTGCGTTGCGCGCTCCAGACCCGTCTGTCTATCCAACGAGCAATGATATTAACATAATCTCCCAACTCGCCTTGCAGTACACAATCTCCCCGATGCGCTTCGATTGATTGATCCATCTTCATCCACGTCCACCACGAGACCCAGACAGTCCCGTCCCCCACGAGACCCAGACAGTCCCGTCCCTCACGAGACCCAGACAGTCCCGTCCCTCACGAGACCCAGACAGTCCCGTCATCTCCTGGACTACAAATCCCCCACCGCCGACTCTTGTTTGGTTGAGATCTAGTCTACCCTATCCATATTCTGCGCCGTTGATTTCCTAGCTTCACGCTACTATTCACAACCGGATCTATCTTAGTGGAATCGACCAGTTCTAGACTGAATGTCCCGGAATTCCCACTAGTTAGTCGCCTTAGCTTCTTGGTGCCCTGGAAAAACCCGCCGTGCATCTCTATCTATTGCCTGGCACTTTTCACCCCTCGCCACTCCAGACTCACTCTGTCTCTTTCTTATCCCACACGGCCATCTTCTTGCATTGCCGTTTGATCTTTCCAAGCCCAAAATCCTGGTGCGGTTGGCCATTTTATATCCTTCTTGCCATACTGGTCTGCCGCCCAACTTGCACTTCCCTTCTGCTTCTTCGACCCACCGTCGTCGCATTGCTTCTCGAGTCGACATACTGCACAGCACTGCATGTCCCTGCAGCCTCCCCTCTTGCGCCATGGATTCTAAACTTTCACACGTCATCTTTATACACAAGGATGTTCAGCACGAACGTCTGGTACCCGCACGCTTTCGCGAAACAGACTCAGACAGCGCAAACACAGCCCCAGAGTGCCGTCACATCACCGAGTCCTTGCAGGCCCTGCTGGAGTACACAGATGGTATGTACATGTCGAGACTCCCATTGCACCCCTCCCCCCATTACTAACTAGACATCCGCCCGTAGTTCAAATTTGCTCATCAGGAGCCTCATGTATTTCAACATTGATCCAGCTCTTGGACTCGTCTCTCGCAAAACTCACGCCCTTCATCGTCTTGATCGACACCCCATACGACGAACAACTTCCCCAGCCACAAAAGACCTGGTCGAGCTCACCTGAAAAACCCAGCAGAGAACTCGAGCTGCACACCCCAGATGACGAGGTCTACGGCTTGAAGCTCTTGCAGCGCATCATGACCGAGGCGCATCTCCGCAGCATGTCCAAACTGGTTGTCGCCATTCCCGTCATCAGTTACCCAATCGGCCCCATGTCTCCGTCAACGTCAGCTCTGCACGAGTTTCCCTCCCAGCCAATCAACACCTCAGAATGGGTCGACAAGAGATTATTACAGCGCTGTCTCGACCTGGGCGCCACCGATGTCATTGTCGGCTCTATCAACCAAAAGTGTGTCACGAGCCTCGAGGTGCATGCGTACCGTGCATACAGAGACGCCCTTCGTGACCAACAGGCCATTCTCGAGGTGCGCCGCGGTCGCCGACGGTCTTGGGTGGGCGTGAATGAAGAGAAGCCGTACTCGTATCTACGGGAAGCCATGGTGTCGGGCCTGATGAAGGGCATCTGCCGCTACAGTGGCGAGGACGACCTGATGGCCCAAACCAAGATTGCGGTCCCTCTTTCCCGCCAATCAGCCATTGCCGATGCCATTGGCAAGTGGCACTTTTCCGCCCATTCCTTTTCAGACGACGAGCTTTTGTTTGCTAGCATGTTGATTTTCAAGCACGCCTTGACCATGCCCGAGCTGGAGAAGTGGAAAATCCCCACAGACCAGCTCATCAACTTCCTTGTTGCCTGCCGCGCCGCCTACAACAACTTTGTACCCTACCACAATTTCCGTCACGTTGTCGATGTCCTTCAGGCCACCTTTAGCTTCCTCGTCAATCTTGGTGCGCTTCCTCCCTACCCGTTTGTCTATGGCAGTGAGAAGGAACTGCCAGCCAAATCCCCCATGGCAGAACTTGTTGAGCCCTTTGAGGCGTTGACCCTGCTGATCACGGCTATTGGCCATGACGTGGGTCACCCCGGTGTCAACAATGGGTTCCTCGTCACCCTCAACTCTCCACTGGCCCAGCTCTACAACGACCGCTCTGTCCTCGAGTCGTTCCATTGTGCGGCGTACTCACAAATCCTTCGCCGCTACTGGTACTCGGCCTTTGAGGATACCAAGATGCGCAGTCTCATGATTAGCTCCATCTTGGCCACTGACATGGGCCTCCACTTTGATTACATGAAGAAGCTGGCCGATGTGACGGTCAAGCTCAAGGAGAACAACAGCGTTGCTGACTGGGATGCCAAGACGCTCTTGGAGCAAAAGGCTCTGGCCTGCTCACTTATCATCAAGTGTGCGGATATCTGCAACGTCGCTCGCGAGTACTCCACGGCCGTGGAGTGGATGCATGTCTTGTCGGACGAATTCGCCCGCCAGTGGACCATGGAAAACGAGCTTCAAATCAAGTCGTCGCTCATGTCTCCGCCCAAGCAAGACATGGGGTCTCTGTGCAAATCGCAAACAAGCTTCATGAACTTGTTTGCAATCCCGCTCTTCCAGGGCGTCGCCGCTATCATGCCCAAAATGCAGTACACTGTGGACCAGCTCACCGCTAACAAGACGGTCTTTGAGAACTTTGGCCGTGAAATAGTTGTCCCTGAGAAACCGACTATCCTCGAGTCAAGGCCGACAGAGACGGCGAGAGAGACACAGACAGCCGCTGAAGATGAGGCTGGCGATTTGGGCGAGTCGTCCAAGAGCGACGATGCCGAGGAGGAGAAAGAGGCCTCTGGGTCTGTCGAAGATGAGCAAAGAATATGCAAGTCATTAGCTGAAAATGGCGAGCAAAATGCAAAACCACGCATGTCGGTGCTGAGCCTGGGATCTATGCCGGTCAGCCCCTACACGCTGCCGACGCTCCGTGGACGCTCAATAAGCCGGGCAAGCTCGCGTGACGAGCCGGAAGGCATCATTACGTCGTTTGAGAGCGTGGCTGACTTTGCGGCCAGCGACCCGTTCAACATCCACCAGCTCGGCGAGTGCATCGACGCCGGCCTGGTCAACCCCGGAAAGCAACGGCGCAGCGAGACGACAACCGAGGGCAGCACATCGGGGCCATCAACCAACGACTGGGCGTCCCAGACCAACAGTGCGACGGGCAAGCTGCCACTGTCGCCCAGCACCCGCGGCACGAGCATCAACAGCCAGTCGTCATCGCACGACGAGGGCCTGGACGTGCCGGTGCGCATCGTGTTCCCCGACGACTCGTCGGCGCCGACGCCCACGAATCTCGACGGCTACCCGCGGTCGCCGGACGACTCCGGCGCGTCCAACACCAGCAGCATCGGCAGGGCGGAGGGCGAGACTCTCAAGAAGAAGCCGAGCCGCTTCCGCATGAACGCCTTTACGTTCTTCAAGCGCAAGGGCACGAGTCCGGCGCCGGTGTCGCGCGTCAGCCGCCACATGTCGTGATGATGATGATGGTGTGTCCAAGAAGGCGGCCCGGGGCCAGGCTGTATATGCTTGGCCTGACCTTGGCCTGGCCTTGACCTTGATGGTTTCCATGCTGCAGTTTTGCGTGTCTTTCTTTGCCTCTTTTGCTTTTCCTTTTTTTCACGCCACGAACGAACGAACGACCTTTTCTTTTTCTTGGAACGCATCATATGCTCTCGTTGCTTTTCTTCTTTTTTATTCCATTTGTTTATTCCCTATGTTACAAAAAGGGTCTGGTCCTTGCCACATCTACATCCTCATCCACACACACCATGTGCTTGAATCTCTTGATTCCATCTTTTCTTTTCTTTTCTTTTCTTTGTCTAACCTCGGAGGCTATCCATCTTTCTGCGTATCTATTTTCTGCTGGTATATGACTCGTCCGCAGGGACATATTTTTCTTCTTTTTTTCTTCTTTTTTTCTTCTTTTTTCTCATTTTCTCATTTTCTTTCTTTTTCTTATTTTCTGTTCCGCCCCGTCTCTGAATCTGAAGAGTCTCTCGTCCCTCGCTCAGGCTCGACATTTTCTTTTGTTTTTTTCTCTCTTTTGTTTTCCTTCGTTTTTCATAAAAAAAGCAACGGACGAAGGGGACGGGGACACGGCGGGATGTTGGCTGGCAAAAAAAAACTGAGCTTTTTTTTGGGCGTGTTTATTGCATACATTACATTACATTCATACCGGATCTTTCGTTTGTTTTTCTTTGTCTGGGGGGATGGGGGTTTTGGCTGGTGGTGGTGCTGTACAATTAGTGTGAATGGAAATCACTTTATATCACTTTTGCTGGCTCAGTGTATTGTGGGTGTGGGTGATGCTGTGAGGTGTTCGTGATGTGTGTGTGTAGTCGTGATATGGATCTCATCTAACCCTAACCAATAGGGTCTTCCCACCCTCCCCCCGTTACAGTGCTGACAGGGCTTTGTTTGGCTGAATACAGTGGCCTATCCCCCCTCAATAGGGGCCCAGAGGCCTAAATGTGGAGCTGCTCTTTGTCTCCTGTCTCTGGTTGCTCTCTTACACTGCATATTTTTCGTCTCGGTCTGCTGGAGTTTTTGTGTGGCATCCTCATCCTGATCCTCATCCCCACATTGTTTTCGTGCTTCTTCACATTTTCGCTGCTTCATATTTTTCCTCCTCTTTATTTCTTCTCTCTCTTGTCTTTTGTTTTTTTTAATCTTTTTTTTTTAATTCAGAGTTTAAAAATAGCCGGCACCAAGTCAAGTTGCAGTGAGGTTCAAAACTTTGAACGATTAAGCCGGCCGCCAAATCCGATTTTCACGGTCTCTCTTTTTTTATTCTTTTTATTTTCCCGCCGTTATTTATTTGTTTTTTTTTATATAAAAAAAACTACACTTCATATTCTTTTTTTTTTCTTCTCGTTCGCACACACATTCTTCGCCTGCACAACCAAGACGAAATAAGCTTTCAGCTGCCATTTTATTTTGTGTTGTTGGTGTAGCCGGCTGTTATTTTTCCAGCCTAAAAAGAAAAGATTGATATTCTTTTTTTTTCTCTTTTTTTTCTACTTCTTCTTCCCCCCCCCTTCTTCTTCGTGACGCCCCCCCGAGCTGCATCTCAAGGCAGCTCACCGACACGACGTCTTCCTTAAAGAAAAGAAAAATCACCCGCCCTTCAGGCACCACCGGCGCCGCCAGCCCCAGCCGCGATTCTTCCGGCCCTTCTCCTTCTCGAAACCCCTCGCCCGCCGTGTCATTATCGTGTGAAGACCACGCTGCTACTGCAGCGCTTGCAGACGCCTCCACCGCCCCTCTCGACACCGACAGCGATACCGACACTGACCTCGACCCCCCCGCCACCGTCCCGTCCGTCTCCCCCGCTCGCAAGCCCGTCGTGCTCAAGTCTGCCCTGACCCTCGCCTCGCTCGACTGTGCCTCGTCCACGCCCTCCACCCCCGGCACTGTTGCTGAGCTCGACGCCTCCATCCACAGCGATATCCCCGGCCTCGACAGCATCAACGGCGGCACCCTGCACAACCGATCCCCGCTCAAGTCATCCCTGGCTTCATTCTTTGATGGCGACGGCTATAAAGACAGAGCTTCCTCTCCTCTGAAACGACGCGCCTCCAGCATGGACCCAGACAACCGCGACATTGAAATGGCCGCTGAAAAACTGCTCCACCAGCAACAGGAGCCCCAAGATGATCGTGGAGCCGGTGAGCCTCTTGCCCCTAACCCTAAGCTGCCGCCTCCTGCTGCTGCTGCGCTGCCCCGCGAAATGAGCCTGGACCCTGCGCCTGAGCCCACGCCTGTGGCCACTGAATCTAGTACGTCATAGTTACACCTACCGGCACCACCCCCTCTACTAACCCACATCGCTCTACTACCACTCAGCTCCCACCACCCCCTCGCTCAAGGACCAGATCAGGACCATCCGAACCCTGCGCGATGCCTTTGTCCAGGCCCCCGTCAAGATTGGCGATCTCTGCTACCTCGTCTCCCGCCGCTGGCTTGACAAAGCCCTCGCCTACGATGATCCCAAGGCCACGGCCCATGAGTCCGACCTCCTCGGCCCAGTCGACAACTCCGACATCATGGACCGAATCTACACCCAGCCCGACGGATCCAAGTTTGTGCAACTCAAGCCTGCCATGGGCAGCGACATGTTTGAGATGTTCCCCGCCGATGCCTGGGAGTGTATGACAGAGTGGTATGGCCTGGTTGACGGCCAGATTCCCATTGTGCGCCAAGCCATTGACATCAACGGCCAAAATACCAGCGATTCCATCACCTTCGAGTTCCATCCCCCCGTCCTGGAAATCCACCATCTGTATTCCCCGTCCGCCGCTGCCGCCAAGTCAGAACAGGACCTGAAAGCCGCCCCCATATTCATCATGCGCTACTCCTCCACCAGCTACCAGTCGCTGCTGCTGGACATCAAGGGCTACCTGTCAATCCCCAAGACTCGCAAAATCAAGCTCTACCAAGTCTCCAGGCCCGAGCCCGTTGTTGCCATAAGCCTGCCGACGGACTCTTCTTCCATCATGGACGCTACCTTGACTCCCCCAGACTCTCCCTACAGCTCTGCCGGCGGTGCAAGTGTTGCCGATGCCGCCACTACCGCCACCCCAGCACAAAATCTCACCTGGCCGTCTCTGCTGGTTTCCACCGAAACACTGTCAAAGAGCACGCGGGAAATGATGGCCAAGGACTTGACCACCGACCCGCAGTACAACGGCAGCTCCACCCTCGCCATGCGTGAAATCATGGGCTACAGTGTCTATGCCGTCGAGGAAAAGCCTGACCAGGAGCTGCCTGCGCCATCCAGCGCCACTGCCCGCAACAAGAAGCTCACCAAGTCCAGCCGTATTGCTGGGTCCAGTCCTAAGAGCACCGCCACCCAGAACAGCCGCCGCCCAAGCCCTTCGTCCGCCGTAGCCGGCCCGTCCCTGTCTGCCCGCAGCCACACCAAGCTCATTGCCAAGAAGAAGCACCGGGGCGCCATTGGTCTCGGCAATCTGGGCAACACCTGCTACATGAACTCGGCCCTCCAGTGTGTGCGCAGCGTGGAAGAACTGTCCAAGTACTTTCTCAGCGGCGAATACCACAAGGAAATCAACTACGACAACCCGCTTGCTTACCACGGCCGCATGGCTAATGGCTACGGCGAGCTGCTGAAGCAAATGTACATGGGCAACAGCGACGCCGTCCGCCCCTCTAGCTTTAAGTCCATGGTCGGCCACTGCCGGCCCTCGTTTGCCGGCTATGCCCAGCACGACTCGCAAGAGTTCCTCGGCTTTTTGCTTGACGCGCTGCAGGAGGACCTCAGCCGCGTCAAGACCAAGCCCTACATTGAAAAGCCCGACTCCACCGATGAAATGATTGGCGACCCGACCGCCATTGCCAAGATGGCCGACGACGTGTGGGACATTACCCGGCGACGCGACGACTCCGTCATTGCTGACCTCTTCACCGGCCTGTACAAGAGCACGCTCAAGTGCCCTGTGTGCAAAAAGGTCAGCATCACCTTTGACCCGTTCAACAACCTGACGCTGCCGCTACCCGTCGACTCGGCGTGGAACAAGACCATCAAGTTCTTCCCGCTCAACGACGTGCCCATCGAGATGGACGTGGAACTTCCCACGCACAGCACCATTTCCGCCCTCAAGACCTTCGTCACCGAGCGCACCGGCGTTGCCTCCGACAAGCTCATCTGCGCCGAAGAGCACAGCGGAAGGTTCTTCAAGTTCTTCCACGATAGCGACGATGTGTCTGAGATACATGCCCGGGATATCGTGGCAGTGCATGAGATTGAGATGGTGCCGACCAACCTGGCCGTCGAGCAAAAGTACGTGTCCAAGCTCAGCAACTCTGACGAGGCGCCGTTTGACGACCCGCGCTACGACTGCCTGGCCGTGCCCGTTATGCACCGCCTGGCCCTGTCGGGCTCCAAGCCGTCCAAGATCGACAGCGTCAGCCCTCCGCACTTCATCTGCCTGACGCGCGAGGAGGCGTACAGCGAGGAAGCTATTCGCCGCAAGGTCTTGGAGAAGGTGGCCACCTTTTCGTCCTGGACTACCCTCCATCGCTACGACAGCCCCATTGACGGCGACGGCAGCATGTCGGCATTCGATGACTCTTCTTCGGCCGAGGATAAAATGGTTGTGGCCAAGTCTATTGAGAGCGAGGATGACATGGTTGACATCACAATGGGCGACACCGAGTCTGGCACCGGGAAGCAAAAGGAGGCGGAGCCGGAGGTGGAGGTGCAGGCAAAGACAGAGCCGGCCCCCGTCGACTCCCCCAACGCTTTCCCTGACAAGCTGCGCGACTTTAACACGCAGCGGCCACTGTGGGTCGATACCAAGTGCCACATGGACCCCATCATGCAGAACCTGTTTGATCTTTGCTACTTTAGAGAAAAGGGCGAAGGCATCCTGCCGTCAGGGTGGCCCCGCACCACCAAGCTGGAGCTCCCCTATATCCGCGACCGCGTCAAGGCCGACAGCCCCGAGCCAGCAGACCCGCCGAGCGAGGGCGCTGAAAACGACAGCCCCAACGCCACCGAGGAGGAGAGTGCCAGCGAGAGCAACTCTTCGCCGCAGACGCGCATGGTGTCCGAGTCGGAGACCGAGACTAACGAGCTCGATGCTATGGTAAGCCAGCCCTGCCGTGTGAACCATGTCCAAGGAATCATAAAGACTGACGCGGGCATGCCACGCACCCACCACCACCAGACCTCGCACAAACCCGGCAGCAAGAGCAATGTGCGTCGCGGCAAAAGCGGCCGTGGCAAGATGACGCGCAAGATGTTCCGCAAGGGGGGCAAGAGCGCCAAGAAGGAAATGGCCCACGCCGCCTCCATGACGCCGCCTCCGTCGGCCGACAACGGGCCGCTGATCCGCATCTACGAGGGCATTATCGTGGAGTGGAAGGCGGACAGCTGGGAGGTGGTCTTTGGCCAGACCGGCAAGTCCAACAAGGACACGCAGGGCGCCATGACCTTTGAGCAGCTGGAGCTGGTCCCGGACGAGGCGCTGCTGAATAAGCGCACGCTGCGCCAGTCGCGCCGGTCTCGCGGCATCACGTTGTACCAGTGCCTGGAGGAGTTTGAAAAGGCCGAGGTGCTGTCGGAACAGGACATGTGGTACTGCCCGCGCTGCAAGGAGCACCGCCGGGCCAGCAAGAAGTTTGACCTGTGGAAGACGCCCGACATCCTCATCTGCCACCTGAAGCGCTTCAGCTCGTCGGGCTGGCGCCGCGACAAGCTCGACCACAAGGTCGACTTCCCGCTCGAGGGCCTGGATCTCCAGAGGCACGTGCTGCACCAGGAGTCGGGCAAGAAGGAAATATACGACCTGATTGCCATTGACGAGCACTATGGCGGCCTGGGCGGCGGCCACTACACGGCGACGGCCAGGAACTTTGTTGATGGCAACTGGTACAACTTTAATGGTGGGTGTTGCGGCTTTTTCTTTGTCTTCCCATACAGCACAGTGTCCCTCTTTCTCTGTACTAACATTGTCCTTTAGATTCGTCGGTTTCTCGGGTCAGAGACCCCACCAATGTTTCATCCTCGGCAGCCTACCTCCTGTTTTACCGCCGGCGCACGTCTGGAACTCTTGGCGGCGCCCGCTTTGAGAGCATTGTCAAGGCCTTTGACGCCGACGCCGACGCCGACGCCGAGAGCAGCTCTGACGACAGCAGCGACGACCAGGGCATTTCCCTGCGGTCTCCGCAAAAGGGGCTCTCGCACAGCCATGCAGCGACCGGCGCGGCCTCGGACGACGACGGCCTGCCCTCGTACCAGAACTCTCTGCACAGCAGCATCGAGGACGAGACGCCGGACAACAGCACCGTCCAGGACGCCATCGGCTCCAGCTGGAGCTTCAGCCGCCTCGACAGCCCGCCGGCCAGAGGCCTGTCGCTGCTCAACAGCACGCACACGCAGTCGCAGTCGCTGGCTGGCTACCGCAGCGACGACGTCGAGCCCGACTCGGGCAGCGAGATTGCGTCGGATAATGCCAACGGTAGCGTGAGCGGCGGGGGTGGCGGTGGCGGTGGCGGTGGCGGTGGCGGTAGCTACGAGGCGCTGGAGACTGCGGACGAGGCCATGGGTGACTACGACGAGCTGCCGGCGGTGACCACGGCGACCACGGCGACCACGGCAGTCGACCTGACAAGCCACGTGCTCCGGGACGACGTCGACCTGGAGGATGGGCCGGTCACGGAGATTCGCCTGGAAAACAACGATGACGTGTAGGGGAGGACACAACACAACACAACGCAGCGCAGCGGAACTCGCGAGTGTGATGCATTTATGATATTTCTTTTTTTTTGACCTGGCTTAGAATGGGAACGGACTTTTTTTTCTTTTTCCAAATGACGAATAAAGGGTAGATGAAGCAACACACAACACACAACACACGAGGTGCATCGGTTAGAGCTAGAGTTGGCTTTCTAGAGGCGGGAGGCAATGCCTGAACGGGAGGTTTTTTTTGATGGTTTTCTTTTTCTGTGTATTAGTCGGTAGTATTATTTCTTTGGGTTCTGGTTGTTTGTTGGTTTGTCGGTTTGGTAGAACGTCACGTATCTAGAGCGACAAGCCAGAAAAGAAAATCAAGACATGAATAAATAAATAAATAAAGCAGAAAATTGTTGCTTGTTCGTTGTTCGTGATAGATGGCTGGGCGTTGAGGTGAGGGCTTACCTAATACGGTAGGTTACACACAGCCACAGTGGGGGTGGGGCTGGGGCTGAGAAGAATTGCATGAAGATTCGTAACCCTAAGCCTGGGTGGCAAGTGGCGAAGTTTTTTGCGTGCGATTTACTGCGTCTTTTTTATGCTTTTTTTCTCTTTTTTTCTCTTCTTTTTTCTGTCTTTTCCTTCTTCCAAGGCTGTTTCTTGCTGGCGGTAAGACATGTATGTGGTACAGGAATAACACGAGGCTGGCATTGGAGACAAGTCTTGGTCAGCCTCAAAAAAAAAACGAGGGTGTAAACAATGAGGAGATAAAGGCAGATAAGGCAGACCCTGTCTGTCATGTGACAATCGCCAGCTCAAACAAAACCCTAGACAAGGCCCGCCATTAAAGTCATTAAAGGCGAAGAAATGGGGCTTCAAACAGGAAACAGGAAAACAGGAAAACAGCAAGAGCCCGCCTGGTCAGACCCTCCCCCCACCCCAGCCTTGCTGGCGTGCCAACAGGGTAGGCCGGATCTCCAAAAGTATCGGGGCAGGTTGTGTTGCTGGAGATGCATGGATACTTTTGGGCTGGGATAGTGTCGTGCGGTGCGGGCTTTGGTGGCGGACCAGGAAAAAGAGGGAGGCTGGATCAGTACATTTATTTGTATGTGCAGAACAGACAGAGCAGGTCCGACTCCAAGGATTTGTCTGGTCTGGGAAGGAGGGAGGTTGAAGGTGGAAGGTGCGAAGTGAAAGTGGAAGGTGCGGAGGCAGCTCTCTTTCTCCTTCCCGCTAAAAGGCTGCATCTGTGCCTGCCTGCCGTGTTTGGTCCTGTCCCGCCCTGATTTGTCCTGTCCCGTACCTGTACCTGTACCTTGTGACGAAAGACTGCAAGACGAAAGCGAAAGCGAAAGCGAACAGGCGATAACGTGCTTCGTGTGTTTTGTCGTGTGAAAACGCATGGTCCCCTTCTTATCGCGACCTCGACCTCTGCAGAGAATAAGTTGGGGCTGAGGGGAGTAGCTAGTAGCGGCTTTTTTTTTTTAATTATTATTTTGCTGCAACAGCCCTCGTTTGACAGCTCCCCACGACGGCTGGCTGGATGACGCTGCAGAAGGCCTGAGAGCCGAGCTATGCACTAAAGCCCGCAGCTTGCTGTGCTGTGCTGTGCGCTGTACACTGCCGTGTGCCTCGATGTAGCAGTACATTCCAGGTACCTTTGTTGATATCTGACTGCTACTTCCGCTTTTGAAATCCCCTTGTTGTTGCCTTGGTAGTTTCCCCGTTCTCTTCCTTCCTCTTTTGCCCCCTCCTCAACCGCTGCTCCTCCCTCTTCTTCTCCCTTTCCTTCTTCATCTCGATTTCTCTTCCTCTTTTTCTTTTTCTTTTCCTTCATACTTTCCTACGCATATCTTCTTCTCCTGTTTTTACCCTTTGGCTTCCTATCAAGCCGCTATCTTTTTCATTCACATCTCGTATCAACCAGCCCCCCCCACTATCCTCGTCGACGTCATCACATAAACAATCGCATCGCAACTATGAAGCTGTCGGTTATCCTCGGCGCCGCCACGGCCGTCTTGGCCAGTGAGCAGGTCGTCTTGAACGAGCCCAGCGGCTCTTCCTCGAGCATCAAGCCCAGGCCCAAGGCCGGCGCCTCGGTCTGGGACGCTCTGCACGAGTCTATCGGCGAAGTGGGCTCCGAGGCCAAGGCCCTCTGGGACGAGATCTCTGCCCTGGCCCCCGAGGCCGTCCAGGCCTTCAAGGCTGCCCAGGCCGCCCAGTCCAAGGCCTCCAAGAAGGTCAACCGCAAGCCCGATAGCGCGTGGGATCACGTCGTCAAGGGAAACCATGTGCAGACGCTCATGGCCCAGACCGACGGCAAGACCCGCCCTAAGATTGGCGGAGATATTGCCTCGTACAGTCTGCGCGCCAAGGCCGTCGACCCCAAGAAGCTGGGCATTGACTCCGTCAAGCAGTACAGCGGCTACCTGGACGACGACGAGAACGACAAGCATCTGTTTTACTGTAGGTGAAGCCCCATCGACCGACCCGGCAAACTCTACAGCCCGCTAACCATTTCCACAGGGTTCTTCGAGTCTCGCGGCGATCCCAAGAAGGACCCCGTCGTCCTCTGGCTCAACGGCGGCCCCGGCTGCTCGTCACTGACCGGCCTGTTCCTTGAACTCGGCCCTTCCTCGATTGACAAGAAGCTCAAGGTTGTCGACAACCCCTTCTCGTGGAACAACAACGCCTCGGTCATCTTCCTCGACCAGCCCGTCAACGTCGGCTTCTCGTACAGCCAAAAGCCCGTCAGCACCACTGCTGCTGCCAGCAAGGACGTCTACGCGCTGCTGTCGCTCTTCTTCCACCAGTTCCCCGAGTACGCCACCCAGGACTTCCACATTGCTGGCGAATCCTACGCCGGTCACTACATTCCCTCGATGGCCGCCGAGATTCTCGAGCACCCCAACCGCAACATCAACCTCAAGTCGGTCCTCATTGGCAACGGCCTGACGGATGGCTACACGCAGTACGCGCACTACCGCCCCATGGCTTGCGGTGAGGGTGGCTACCCCCGCGTCCTGGGCGAGAGCGAGTGCCAGGCCATGGACAATGCTCTTCCCCGCTGCCAGTCTCTGATTAACCAGTGCTACGAGTCGGGCAGCACGTGGTCGTGTGTTCCAGCCTCCATCTACTGCAACAATGCGCTGATTGGTCCGTACCAGCGCACTGGCCAGAATGTCTACGACATCCGTGGCCCCTGCGAGGATAGCAGCAACCTGTGCTACTCTGGGCTGGGCTACATCAGCGACTACCTGAACCAGGACCACGTCAAGGAGGCCCTCGGCGTCGAGGTCGACGGCTACGAGAGCTGCAACTTTGACATTAACCGCAACTTTTTGTTTGCCGGCGACTGGTTCACCCCCTTCCACCGCCTGGTGCCCGATATCCTGGAGGAGATTCCTGTCCTGATCTACGCCGGTGACGCCGACTACATTTGCAACTGGCTGGGCAACCAGGCATGGACCAACGCGCTCGACTGGCCGGGCCACAAGGACTTTAGCAGTGCCAAGCTCAAGCCCCTGACTCTGGGCGGCGAGGAGTACGGACGCGTCAAGAACAGCGGCAACCTCACTTTTATGCAGATCTTTGGCGCCGGCCACATGGTTCCCATGGACCAGCCCGAGAGCTCGCTGGACTTTTACAACCGCTGGCTGGCGGGTGAGTGGAAGGCCTAAGCCGAGGGCTGAGGAGGGCTGAGGAGGGCTGAAGCCAAAGGCTGAAGTCGAGCACCGACTGGCGTGACGTGCTCTTGTCTCGCCGTGGAGCCTCCTGGCGGTGGGAAGATGTGATGACTGTTTTCTTATGCGTTTTATAATTTAGCCTTTGTCGTACCAGTAGACAAGTAATTCCAACCAGTTCCAGAAGTGATTGCCCCGTGAATACCGCCATTAAGCATCAGGGCACTATGAAGCCAGGACGCTGGCTAGCTGTTAAGTGTTGGCTGCTAGCTGTTGGCTGCTAGCCGTTGGCTGCTAGCTGTTGGCTGTTAGCTGCATAGCACAGCAGCACCACCGCCTGAGGGCTCTCTCACCGCCTTCCGCAATTGGGGTGGCTGACGGAATTCTGCCACCTAAGCTTCGTTGCTTTCCTGGCCAAAATACAGAATACAAAATAAAATACCCTTCAAGGGTTGAGCTTGCGTCTTCTTCACCTGAAAAAAGAGTTTCGCCCTCTGCACAATTGTTGACTGCGCATCAGCATTCTGCCTTTTTACTCTGCCTCTTTGTTCTGCCTCTTTATTCTGCCTCAGGCCACCCACGAACACACGCCCTCGAACCACACAACGAAGCCATCGCCGCAAACGGCCGCACAAGCTTGAGCCCTTTCCAGCCTCGTCCGCCTCCTCCCCCCCCAGCTTAAGCCCGCAATGACCACGATCGCCCCCGACGTGCTGCAGACGTCCCAACCGCCTGTGATCCCACAGCCCTTCAATGCGCAGCAGCCCAAGACAGTGCGCCTGTACCCGCTGTCCAACTACACGTTTGGCGTCAAGGAGACACAACCGGAGGAGGACGCCAGCGTGGTGGCGCGGCTGCACCGGCTGGAAGAGCACTACGGCGAGCACGGCATGCGGCGCACGTGCGAGGGCATCCTGGTGTGCCACGAGCACAACCACCCGCACATTCTGATGCTGCAGATTGCCAACGCCTTCTTCAAGCTGCCGGGCGACTACCTGCAGCCGGCCGACGACGAGGAGCCCGGCTTCAAGCGCCGCCTCGACGAGCGCCTGGCGCCCATGTGCGACGGCCAGATCGAGGGCCCCGTCGGCGAGTGGGAAATTGGCGATTGCCTGGCCCAGTGGTGGCGCCCCAACTTTGAGCTGTTCATGTACCCCTTTCTGCCGCCGCACGTCACCCGCCCCAAGGAGTGCAAGAAGATGTACATGATCCGGCTGCCGGAGAACAGTAAGTTGCGCCCGGGCAACCAGCGAGCCGTCGGCGTCGGCGTCGGCGTCGGCGTCGGCCTTGGGCCTGTGCTGTGCAGTAATCGCTAACAACCTTCTCTCCCCTCCCCTCTACCGTAGAGGCCCTCAGCGTGCCCAAAAACATGAAGCTGCTGGCCGTCCCCCTCTTCGAACTGTACGACAACACCGCGCGCTACGGCCCGCAACTGTCCGCCATCCCCCACCTCCTGAGCCGCTACAACTTTGAGTTTGTCGACGAGAAGGGCAACGTGGCGGCCGTCACCCCGGGGTATCCGGCGCCCGACGGCTATGTCCCGCACACGCGCGTGCTGGCGGGCGGCGACGCAGACGCGGGCGAGCAAGAGCAACAACAACAGCGGCAGCAGCAGCAGCAGCAGGAACACGATGGCCAGGGCGATAGCGGCATGGATGACGTCCGCGACGTGTGAAGATGCTGCACGCCGTGGCGCTTTGTTTTTCTCCGAAGACGCAGACGGGCCAGAGACGGTACGGTACGGTACTACATGGTATCCTGGAAGCTGGAGCGGGTGAAAGCTTCAGGCATGTATGTGGATGGCTATTAGCAGGAGTTGCAGGCGTTTTCTTTTTCTTTTTCTTTTTTTCCTTTTTTCCTTTTTTTCTTCTTCCTCTTCTTCTCCCTCTGGTCTTGTCTTGTCCTTTTCCTCGCTCTGTGCATGTACGTACACGTGCATCGTTGGTGTTCTTCATGTCTTGTTTGTATTTTCCCTTTTTTATATGCCTGCTGTCTGCACTACTAGCAAAGAAAGCTACGGGCATCTCTGGGTCTTCAACGCCCTCCCTCCTCTTCTCCTCCCTCCGGCCTCTCGTCGTCCTCCCGCGTTTACATCTTCTGGCCCTGGATCGTGGCCATGACCTTGCGCGTGTGCTTGGCAGCGCGGAACTCGAGGTACCAGATGCCCTGCCACGTACCGGTAGCCTTTGTAGAGAGAAACGCCGGGTTAGTTTAGTTGGTGTATCTTAGGGTGGGGGGAGACTCACCAAACGGCCGTCTTTGATGGGGATGGTCACGCTCGCGCCGATGAGCGAGCTTTTGATGTGCGCCTATGTCACGGGTTAGTGGCGACAGAACAGAGCAGAACAGAAGAACAGCAAGCCCAAGGAACCCCCAAAAAACCCACCGGCATGTCGTCCCGGCCCTCGGCGTCGTGGCGGTACAGCGCCTCGCCCTTGGGCCCCTCGTACGGGGCAATCGTCTCTAGCGCATCAGTCATGTCATGGCGCACGTCCTCGTCCCAGTTCTCATTGAGGCTCAGCGCGCACGACGTGTGCTGCACAAACAGGTTGAGCAGGCCGACCTTGTACTCGCGGATCTCGGGCAGCGCGTCGACGACGAGGTCGGTCACCAGGTACGAGCCGCGGGAGCGGGCCGGCAGCGAGAATTGCTTCTGGCTCCAGGACATGGTTGGCGGTGTGTAGAAGGGAAGATGGAAAAAATAGGAAAAGGCGATATGGGCGATGGACGGGCTGGTGCTGGTGTGTATATGTGTGTGTGTGTACGGCAGAGATCCACGAGTCGGTGCTAATGGGCGTAAATATAGAGACATACTGAGATCTAGCAAGTGTGGGGCATCTGATAATCAATCCCCATGACCTCATTGGCTGCAGTTGGCCAAGTACAGGTACATCGAGGGTCTACATATTGCGCAGTACATTCAAGGTTCTCTACACTGCAGCTGCAAGCCAACACGACATGCATATGGAAAAAGGAGGAAGAAAGAAGAAAGAAGAAAGAAGAAAGAAGAAGAAAGGTGTATTTGCAGAGAGGCGGCTCGGCAGTGGCCCGATCCGACGACAGGCCCGACTTGCCGTCTCTCGTCGCCTCTTCCGTCCCGGGATGATCCGGAGAATCGTCTGGTAGTCCTTTATAGCTGTTTCTGTTGTTCTCCCCGCAGGCCTCCGGCTCTACAAATAGCCCTGGCTGTGGCTGTGCGAGGGTTCTGAAGTGTTCTGTATCGTAATGGTATGGCATCGCCGTCATGCTCTACTCTACGCAAGAGGGTACGGGGTCTCGGGCAGAGACTCGATGTGGTTGCGGTGGTGCTCGTTGGCCTGAGGGGTCCGACGGGGAAAAGCAACATGTTAGCGCAGGAAAACAAAAGCACAGGCCGTGGACTCATCGTACAAAGGGTGTTCCGCAGTAGTTGCACACGCAGATCTTGGGCTTGTCGGTGTTGATGAAGATGCGCGGGTGGCCGGCCGACGCCGAGCTGATGCCGCCATCACACACGACGACCTTGTCGTGGGTCCACTGGACAGGCTGCTCGTGGATCAGGGCCATGGCCGAGTACGGGGCGGGCTACGGTGTCAAGAGAGCTCAAGTTAGTTACGCCTGCCAGACACAGCCGCCGGACAAGAAAGGGCGTGCCAGAGCGGCCTCAGGACCACACACATACCTGTGCCTCAAAGTCCGTCTGCTCAAAGCGCGGGCCCGTCATGGCCTTGTTGCGCGGCATCTGGCTGTGGGCCCACACGTCCGCGCGGTTCGGCGCCTGCTGCGTGACCACCGACGACGTGGACTCGTCCTTGGTAGCCACGGCGTCGGCAGAGGTGGCGCCGGCAGTGCGGGCCGTGGCCGTGGCCGAGAAGGCGCGGCAGGTCGAGGCCGGGGCCAGGCGGAGAGTGCGCGCCAGCGCTCGCAGCTGGGGGGCGGCCATTGTGTGCGGGTTCGGGTGTGGGTGTGTGTGGGTGTGGGTTGGAGCGGGGACCGGTGGGGAGCGAGAGGGGGGGCCTCGGAGCGGAGAGGGAAAAAGCGGGTGTTCGTGCGGAAAGACGGCCGGAGGTTCCGGTAAGGCAAATATAGCAGAGGGCAGCGGTGGCGGCGGCCGGGGTGTGCAGCTTCGGATCACGGCTTTGCTGTCTTGGAGCTCAAGCTTGCCAGTTACGGGCCAACCTTGACAAAGTCCAGAAGGACGGCCTTTGCGGCTGAACTGCGGGTAATCATAAACACCGGCTGATTACATAATCAACAGCCGTCCATTTTTAGTACATTTTTCACGGCTGCAAATGACGCGCTTCGGGTTTGGCGTGTTTGAAAATCCGAATCTTTTATCAGCGACAAAGGTTGCAAATTGTTGAATTAGACAACAAGTAAACATATTTTTGTCTCTTTGTTTGGTTTGGTTTGGTATCACAGCGCGAGTAGATGATACAAGCGAATATTGACTGTACTGCAAAAAAGGAAGCCTTAAACAGGACGAGACAGGCAAAAAAAAGGCCCCAGGCTAGAGTTACAGGAAGTGTTCTGGTGAATCTAAACTGTGACGTCTCTTCTTGACTTTCCGTCTTTACATCCAAGCCAAGGACCCGCGGCACGACTCGGTGGCCATTCCCGGACAAGCAGCGCGAAGCCTCTTGACCCTCCTTGCCGTACAGCGCCAGCCCCACACAGAGTACCGCGATCCGGAGCCTGGAAATGGCGCCGTCTACCCCCGTTGCCGGAGGCATGTCCTCCAAGGTGCTGACGATGAAGTTCATGCAGCGCGCCGCAGCAAGCGCCGCCAGCGCCGAGTCGTCGGCGACAGACCAGAGCTCGCGCGGCGAGAGCTCGCACTCGGCCAAGAAGCGCCGGCTGCTGGCCAACACCCGCGCCGAGCCGGCCACGGAAGCCGAAGAGACGGCGGCAGCTGTCAAGGCCGCCGTCAAGGAAATGGAGGACCGGCAGCAGGCGGCCATGGAGCGGCACGTGGAGAACACGGCCGACACGCACTGGGTCCTGCCCGAGGTGGCGAAGCAGCTGCCGTCGAAGCCGGCGCTCAACGTGCTCGTTGTCGGCTGGAACACCACGTACGGCGAGGACAGCGACGTCGAGGCCGACATGGACGATCCCCTGATTGGCCGCACGCAGTCGCCGGCTTACCGGCTGGCGGCGGCCGCGGCGGCGGCCACTGCAGCCGACTCTGCAAAGAAAGAGGTAAGTCTGGACGAGCCGAACTGCCGCGAGCAAACGCGTGCATGTATGCGGCCAGAAGCTAACGATCCCCACAGGACTCCGGCTCCGACTCGGACGCGGACGACTCGGACGCGGACCCCGGAGCCGCCAGCAAGTACAAGAAGATGAAGAAGATCACGTCCATCTCGGGCCGCGCCAACTTCGACACGCCACCCAAAAAGCCATTTGCCGGGGGGCCCGTGGCGTCGCCGCGCAGCGGAGGAAGCAGCGCCGGCTCGCTCAAGCGACAGCGCAAGATGAGCGTGGAGGATCTGCGCGGCAAGGAGCTCCGCGAGAGGCGGCTCAAGAAGGAGGTGCGTGGCTCACAGATGAGCCGTGGCGGTGGCGGCGGCGGCGGCGGCGGTGGTGGACAGTCGCCCTTTGGCCAAAGAAGCAGAGGCCATTAGGGTGTGGGCTTGGGTAGGGTTACGGCGTCAGTGTTTTCGTCAAAAGGGTTCTGTTTGCTATTCGCGGCAGGAAGGGATTCCCGTTTGCTTGCTTGTTGCACAAACAGCAGGAGGTAATACTTGGTAATACAGAGGAAGGTACATCAAAATACACACATTACACAATGTACGTACGCACATGGTCTCGTCAAGTTCAAGTTCGTACGGTGCCCTGCACTAACAAGCATATACCTACATGTACACATACCCACACAAGGTGTTCTACATTGTGTGGCCAAGTACTAGGCGGCTTTGTCCTATTGATGGGACAGGAAGGCCAGGAACCAGCCACGGGAGGCGGGCTGCTGTAGCTTTCCCCGTAGCTTCCCCGGTGTTGCGGCCGGCCGCTGTGGCGTGGCGTGGCGGTGAAACTTGTGTTCCCGAAGAGGGAAGGAGAAGGAGGGAGAGAAGGAGAAGGAGAACACCAAACGTCAAGTCTGGAGGCTGGCATTTGTGTTGGGGCTACGACTACGACTGCCAGTAGGAGGAGCAGGAGCAGGAGCAGCCGTTTGCTCTTTGTTGATTCACAAGGAAGGAGCAGAGAGGGGAAGAGAGGGGGAAGAGGGGAGAGAGAACCTTGATAGCAGACGAGAAGGGCACTTGCGCAAGGTTACGCCTTGGCAGAGAAGAGGGAGGAAAAACGAGGTCTCTAACTGTTCCCATCCTTTTCTCTCTTTCTCTCTCTCTCTTCCTATCTCTCTCTTTCTATCTCTCTCTTTCTATCTCTTCTCTCTCTTTGTGCGTCTCTCTCTCACACACAAAACACTCTCCCTCCCTGCTCAACCTTGTGAGATGCAATGCAATGCAAGCAACAAAAATCCCTGATCAAGCTTTTCTTCTCCCCTCTTCTCTTTTTTTTCTTTTTTTTCCTGTCACACCATGACATACCAAATCTTGGCAATCTGCTTGGCTCCATCGGCTCCAAATGTTTTGTGTTCGTCTTTTCCCATGTCATCATTTTGCTAACCCATTGATGATTTGATAGCAAGTCGCCTCGCCTCGCCCTCGCTTGTCCTCGTCTTCAACCCCCCGTGCACTGTCTGTACTGCACTGCACTGCACTGCACTGGCATTGAGCACTGATGCTGGCCTGGCCCGTCACTCGCACCCTGCGTAGAAGCTAGAAGCCAAAAAGCCAAAAGTCGTCAGAAAATTCGAGAGCTGTTAAACCGCAACCACGTCCGTGGGAACCGTTCACGCTGCTGTTCGTTCTGCCCGCCACCCCCCTGTCATTACATTGCTGTTATACTGCTTCCCCAGGTTCTGTTGGCTGGGCTGGATGGATTTGCTGAGGGCTGGTTGAGACTGGGATTGACAAGCAACGGTTTTTGGGCTTTGGCCTTGTGGGCTCGCTCCCATTGCATCGCCGCGGTTCATTCCAGCCAACAAGCAAGCACACCGGCCGGATATCTCATCCGATGTGGGTTAATATGCAGTCTAGTTTAGCTTAGCAGTAGGGAGGGGGGGGGGAGGGGGGGGGGGACTCTGGGACCAGCCAGTCTCTAGTGACAAAGGCCGGCCTTTCTCTGGCATATCCCTGAAGGCCTGCAACTCCATAGCACCATCATCCCTGCCGATGAAGATGTGGAGGTGGAGAAGTCTGGCTGGCCTTGTTTTGTTGTGCCGTGGCGGGCTACGTGTGTAGTGGTAGAGTGAGTGAGTGATGAGTAAAAAGGCTGTGGCTTGTCTTCCTTACGTCACCGCAAAGCCAGGGTGTCTACTTGTTTATCTAGAACCCAGAAACCCAAACCAGCCGGCCCTGCAGCAACTGCCCAACACCCGCTAAAAATTAGCTGTTACACCGAAACACACACAAGGCCCGCCCGCCGCCCTGCTTTCTTTTTTTTTTCTTCTTCCTTTTTCTTGGTGCCTTCAAATTCTTCGCCTGTCTTCATCTGCACCACCGGCTTTGCTTTGCTTTGTCTTGTCCGTCTTTTTCTTCTTATTTGCTGCAATACGAGCCCGGCTGTTGTTGGCATTGCTCTCTTTACGAAAGGTTAGTTGGCGCGTGTGTGTGTTTCTTTTCCAGAGGCGGAGGCGAGCTTTGGCCTGTTCAGCTTGCTGGCTCCAATGGCCAGGCCAGGCCAGGCCAGACTCAGACTCTGAATACTGAGAGTCTGAGTCTGAGAGTCTGAGAGTACTGAGAATACTGAGAATACTCTGAATACTCAGACTCTGAATACTCAGACTCTGAATACTCTGAATACTCAGAGTACCTCTCCCCTCCCTCCAGTCTCCGGCCTTTGCCATTGGCCTCTCCTCTCTGCCTGTCAACATCGGATCAAAACAAGGCCGATAGCGCTTCGTCCGCGTCTATGGCCAGCCGACAGGCCCTTGTTTTCGCCATCTTTTATTTCTTTTCCGCGTCCCTCTTTGCCTTGGTCTTTTCTTTTTTTTTCTCTTTTTTTTTTTCCCTATCTTGTCTCCATCTGCTAATCTGTCAAATGAATGACCCCTCCATCAGGACAACATTGCAAATACACCACCCAAGCTACAGGCTCGGTATCACATTCCTAGCTTTGGCTGCGCCGTTGCTTTCTTTTCTTTTCTGTCTCTCTTTTCTTCTTCTTTCTTTTTCTCTCATTTCTTTTTCTGCTTCAAGTCCTCCCGTCCTCCTGCAATGGGCGTTGAAATCAAGCAAAGCCCGGCCGTCGCCGCCGCTGCCACCACCCCCGCCGAGATCCAACCAAAGGCCACCTTTGTCACGGACCAGATCGAAAAGCCCGATGTTGATGACCGCAAATACCGCGTCATCCGCCTCGCCAATGACTTGGAGGTCCTGCTTGCCCATGACCCAAACACCGACAAGGCCAGCGCGGCTTTGGACGTCAATGTTGGCGCCTTTAGCGATGAAGACGACATGCCTGGCATGGCCCACGCCGTCGAGCATGTAAGTCTTTTTTTTCTTTTTCATTTTCACTCTCTGGTCCTCTCGCTGGTCCTCTCTCCTCCCCTCTCTCTTCTCCCCTTCACAACGCTCACCATCCCATAGCTCCTTTTCATGGGCACTGAAAAGTACCCCACCGAAAACCACTACAATCAGTATCTCTCCTCCAACTCTGGTAGTTCCAATGCCTACACCGCTTCTACCTCCACCAACTACTTCTTTGACGTGGCTGCGAAACCAGCCAATGACCAGGAGCCCACCGAAGACCACCCCTCCCCCTTCCACGACGCCCTGGACATCTTCGCCCAGTTCTTCATCTCTCCCTTGTTCCTGTCAGAAACCCTTGACCGAGAGCTCAAGGCTGTCGACTCCGAGAACAAGAAGAATCTCCAGAGTGATGTCTGGAGATTGCACCAGCTGGACAAGGCTCTCTCCAACCCAAACCACCCCTACTGCCATTTCAGCACCGGCAACTTTGAGGTCCTCAAGACCATTCCCGAGAGCAAGGGCATCAATGTCCGCGAAAAGTTCATGGAGTTTCATGACAAGTACTATTCCGCCAATCTCATGAAGCTGGTCGTCCTCGGCCGGGAACCGCTCGACCTTCTCGAGAAGTGGGTTGTTGAAATCTTTACCGCTATCCCCAACAAAAACCTGCAGCGCAATCGCTGGACCGACGAGGTGCCCCTTCGCAAGTCTGAGCTCAACAAGATCTGCTATGCAAAGCCTGTATATGACAAGCGCGAGCTGTGTCTCTCCTTCCCCGTCATGGATGAGGACCTCCTGTATCGTTCGCAACCCACTCGATATGTCAGCCACCTAATAGGCCACGAAGGCCCCGGAAGCTTGATGGCCTACCTCAAGGCCAAGGGCTGGGTTAACAATCTGAGCGTCGGCGCCATGTCTGTCTGCCCTGGCAGTCCCGGCATTCTGGAGTGTGAGATGAGGTTAACCGAAGCTGTAAGTAACCAAAAGACCAAAGACCAAAGACCAAAAGAATACCCCTTCTCTTTGCTGTGCTCATGCCACCCGTGCGCTTTTATTGACCCTACCCAACTCATCCTTTCTAGGGCTTAAAACACTACACTGAAGTCACAAAGGCCTTTTTCCAGTACGTTTCCTTACTTCGAGAAACCAAGCCGCAGCAATGGATCTTTGATGAGCAGCGTCTTATTGGTGACGTTACCTTCAAGTTCCGCCAAAAGACTACCGAAAGCCGCTTTACCAGCAAGATGAGCGCATCCATGCAGAGACCCTTTCCCCGTGAATGGATCCTGAGCGGCACCAGCAAGTATCGCGAGTTCAATCCTAAACTCATTGAACAAATAATCAACTCCATCACGCCCGACAACTTCCGCATGACTGTCATCTCCAAGACGTACCCGGGTGACTGGGACCAACGCGAGAAATGGTACAAGACCGAGTACAAGCAGGTTGACATGACCGATGCCTTCATCAAGGACCTATGGTCGGCGGCCAAGAGCGACTCCTCCAACAGACCCAAGGAACTGTATCTGCCTGGAAAGAACAGATTCATTCCCACCAATCTGGATGTCCGGATGAAGGAGGTCAAGGAGCCTGCCGTTGCCCCGACCTTGATTCGCAATGACTCCAAGGCTCGTACCTGGTGGAAGAAGGATGACACCTTTGGAGTTCCCAAGGCTTCCGTGATTGTCCAGGTACGCCAGCCGCTGGCTTATGCGACATGCCAGGCTGCTATTCAGGCCAGACTCTACGGAGACCTTGTGAGGGATGCGCTTGAGGAACACTCGTACGATGCCGAATTGGCCGGTCTTTCTTACAATGTTGGCGTTGGTAGCCATGGATATAATATTGAGGTCAGCGGCTACAACGACAAGCTCGGAGCTCTTCTCGAGGAAGTGCTGTTGAAGGTCCGCGACATCAAAATCACCGATGAACGTTTCCACATCATCAAGGAACGAGTTGAGCGCAACCTTCGCAACTGGAAGCTGCAATCGGCCTACAACCAAATCTCGTTCATCACGCAGTGTCTGATTGCTGAGAAGGAGTATCCGGTTGAAAACTTGCTCGACCACCTTGGCCCTGCCACGGCTGACGATGTGCGCTACTTCCACAAGCTGCTGATCTCCCAGGCACATTTCGAAGTGTTGGTTCACGGCAACCTGTGCAAGGAGGATGCGCTCAACATGACTACTCTAGTCGAGACTACTCTTCCGTCCCGGGAGCTTCCTGCTTCCGAGTGGCCAGTGAGCCGCCACCTGCTTCTCCCCCCTGGATCCAACAGTGTCTTCAGCAAGACGTTGGAAGACGCTGAAAACGTCAACAACTGCATCGAGTACTGGCTTTACATTGGCTCCTGTGACGACATGAAGCTCCGTGCCACGCTGCTTCTCTTTGAACAAATCCTGAACGAGCCGGCATTCGACCAACTGCGTACCAAGGAGCAACTGGGCTATATTGTGTTTACAGCGACCAGAATCTGGGACAGCATGATGGCGTTCCGCATTCTGATCCAGAGCGAAAAGTACCCTCAGTACCTGCATTCGCGCATTGAGGCGTTCCTGGATGCGCAGCAGAAGCAGTTTGAGACGATGAGCGACGCCGACTTTGAAACGCACAAACGTAGCTTGATTGTGCGCCGGCTCAAGAAATACGACAATCTGTCGAGCGAGACATCGCGCTTCCATTCTCAAATCACATCGGGCTACTACAGATTTGACGTTGGTAGGTTTCCCTCTCTTGTTTTGTAGATGAATTTAGCGGTGGAAAAAGAGCTAACCGTGACAACTGTGTTTTTGTTTTTACCAAACAGGCCAGCAAGATGCAGACTACATCAAGGACGTCACCAAGCAGGAACTGATGGAGTTTTTCAATACATTCATTGCCAACGGCTCTCCCGCCAAGGCCAAGCTGACGGTCGAGCTGTATGCGCGGGGCGAGACGGCGATTGAAAGCATCGTGGCCAAGGCCCTGGAAGCGGTCCCCTCGTCCAGCGTGGAGTGCAAGGCGGCGATCCGTGGAGCTATTGTCGAGGCAGTGCTCCGTGGATCAAAGGACGGGCTATCCCAGGCGCTTTCGACCATGGTGGGACTGGCTCCGGACGCGGTCAAGACGATTATCGAGGGGGCGGGCACTTCGATTGAGGAGGTAGCCAAGGAGCGCAAGCAGGACAAGGAGATGGCGTTTGAGCTGCCGGCGACGGTCTACGGGCCGGGCGCCAAGGTGATTACGGATGTGCCCAAGTGGAAGAGCAGTCTGAAGGCCAGCTCGGCACCGACTCCGGCCAAGGATCTACAGGAGTTTGAAGAGATTGGGCCGAAGCTGTGATGTGATTGGTTGTGAGGGTGTCTTGTGTGTTTCTTTCTCTTGTGTTCTTCTTTGATTGACTTTAAGGGACTTGGTTAAGAGGACCGGCCGGCGTTTTTTTTTGGGAGGGGGAGAAATACAGCATAGCATAGATGGTCTAGGGGTTTAGATGGTCTAGATAGTCTACGATGTTTAGACAGTCTAGGGGTTCAGATGGTCTAGAAGGTCTACGATGTTTAGACAGCCTAGGAGGTTTAGATAGTCTACGGGATTCATCTTTTGGTCACTCCTCAAAGGGCTTCTTTATTTGCTCGTGTTTGTCATCGTCGTCGTCCTGTCAGTGTGATATCTCAGGATTTTGTGGGGCTTCCGATTCCGTCTTTTTTTAGGCTTATCGGGACTTACTTAATCTCTCTTTGCAAGAGCATCTAGACTTGGGTCTATCTCGGGTGAGCTTCTCGTATCAATCCCTTTTCGGAGTAGGGAGTGTAAAACTCTGGGGGGGGGGGCTGTAGGGCTGGCCTCAAAGTGTGATTCAGGACGGGGGGTTTCGATGGTGATGGCGATGGCGATGGCGATGGTGATGAGGCCAGTGACAGCACAGCAGGTGGTACTTGGCACAACCCTAGCAGTGGTAGCCTGCACTATAAACAAGGATAAACAGGGGTGGGGGCCTTATATGTTCAGGGGGTGCTCAATAGCTGACAGGGCAGGGCAGCCAGCTGGAAATGTGGGCTAGCTAGAGGTTGCAAGCCTATGAATACAGCGGTCTACCGCCTGTGAGGCTACTAGGAGGACTTGTAGTAGTTGTGGACAAGACATGGCGGACAGATGAACAGACGCGACTGAGGAATCAAAGCAAGTTGACAACAGCAAGCCAAATCACAGGTCTAGACAAATATTTAGAATATTTAGAATATTACCCTTGGCAAAGAAGCCCTGGTTCTCCCGTTCGTGATCGGCAGAACTGCAGAACTGCAGGGCAAGGGTTGATGACTCAGGAGCAGTCCCAGCCGACGTCATCGCCTGCTCGCACAGGCTAAACCCGGCCGGCCGCCCTGGCCTGTAGTCAGTACAGTCAGGTACAGGGTACAGGACAGTGGGCTGCAAAATTTACATGCACTCGCAGACCGAGACAGACCGAGACAACGAACGGAGCAAGAACATCAACAGACTCAGACACACTCAGACAGACAGACAGACAGACAGACAGACGGACAGTCATTCGCCCATCAAGTACCTCTCCGGCCGCGGAATTCTGTGTTTTTTCTTTTTCTTTCTCTTTTTTGTGATTGGTCCAGTTCAATTGAGAGCTCGGCTGCGTGATATCGACCGGTGTGCAGAGGGAAAAGAAGGGACGATTAGCAGGACAGGACAAGACAAGACACGACACGACGACCACACGACAAGACGACCACACACACAATCACCGATACGGCCACCGATACGGCCACCGATACCACACTACACTACACACACCCTCTTGGCCTCTTCCCATCGAATGCTGCCTCGTCGCTTCTCCACCGCCGACGCTCTTCGCCAACTCACACACGCTGCTGCGTTGGACGATAACCCGGCAACCGTGTGGACTAGTGCTGGTGCTGGTTGTTCTTCCGACAACAACATTCCCTCTTTGGCTGACACAACACCTGCGAGCAACAACGCGAGGGAGGCAAGCCGCGGGGACTCTGGTTGTGTTTCTGTTTCTGTTTCTGTTTGTGTTTCTGGCTCTGGCTCTGGCTCTGGCTCTGCTTCAACCAATACCCCGTCAACACTCGCAATCGCCATGTCGACTACGTCTCCTCTAGCACTAGCCACGCCAGCTTCGGCTGCTGTTTCAGCTGCAGCTCCCGCTCCGGCTGAACCCCCCGTCTCGCCCATGTCCGCCCTCAAGCTTTCTTCCAGCCCGGCTGTCCAAGCTGCCCAACACGACGACTCTCCCACCTCTTCGCCGCCAAAACCAACGATCACCCCTAAGAAAACGGTCAAGTTCAGCGAGACGAACCAGACGCACACGCTGCCGCCGAGCCAGCCAGTCTCGGCCTCCGCCTCGGTCCCCGCCTCGGCCTCCGCCGTCATCAACCCCCGTATTGCTGTGTGGGACATCAACAACAACGCTGCCACTCCCGCAGCCCCCCAGAGCATGCTGGTCCCCGACGACGACGAAATGTTCATCTTTGACACCGATGAGAACATGCCCGTCTCCGTCGCCCCCAAGCTTGTGAAGCCGGCGGAAGACGAGCCTGGAGACCAGCCCGACGCCGCCGCCGGCGACAATGTGTCGGACAACGCCGACGCCGAGCACATTGATGACGACGACGTCGATGTCGACGACGACGACCTGGACCGCGAGGACCGCGACCACGTCACTCCCCTCCGGGAATCGTTTGTCTCGCACTCGTATGTCCAGGCGCTCACCATCCCGCTCCCGCCCGACCACCCGGACTACAGCAGCAGCCTAGCCAACGACAGCGCGCTTGGCGGTGGCCACGGTGGCCGTGGCGGCGCCGGCAAGAGCTTCGTGTCGGGCTCGCTGGGCTCGTACAAGGGCCGGCCGGTGATGATGCCCATCCTGCGCGACCCCACGGTGCAGGAGCGCGTGCAGGCCCTGGGCCAGGTCAGCTCGTTTGTCGGCGGGCTGGACGGGCGCAGCGGCGTCGACGAGAGTGATTTCCAGAGCTACCGCGCGAGTCTGGCGACTACGGGCGGCGGCGGCGGCGGCGGTAGTAGCCGGGGCCTTGATGGCCCGACGTACTCAGGCACCCCGCGCAGCTTCACCGACCACTCGCCGCCCCTGACTGGCGCCGACTGGACGCGCAAGAAGCGCGAAGACTTTCTGGTCAAGAGGCAGCAGGAGAGGCAGATTCGCGAGGGCTCGCGCGCGCAGAAGAAGGCGCCGGTGGTGTGAGGAGGTGGTAGGTCCGGGGGGGGGGGGGGGGGCCGGGGGGGGGGCCCTAGAAAAGAAAACGACGGGGGAGGAGACGAGGTGAGGCCGGTGGGTGGTCCTCTACACTGTACGTTTTGTGCTGGTTTCTTTTCTTTTCTTTTCCTCTGAGCAGCTTCGACAACTGTGCGCTACCTTTTTTCTTTTTTTTTCTTTTTTCCTTTTTCTCCGAGGCGTACTCTGCCCGCTCTCTCTAGTTTTGTTCTTTTTCTTCTCTTTTTTTGGCTTCATTATTCTACTACGAGATCGAGGTTCGCACCTCCCTACACACTTGCATACATTATTATATACATCTATACATCTATACATGCCGATAGACGGGCTTTTTCTCTGTTGGGTGAGGCGGCGTTAGGAGATGTAGAAGAGGCAGGCCAGGACTGGTGATGATGATGTATGTAACCCTAACCGTTGAGATGTCGTTGTGCTGTAACCCTATCTATCAAATCCTTCCGCAGCCTTTTCCGCACTCCATAGATCAACCGACTTTATTTAATTTTTTTTTTCTTTTTTTCTTGCTTGTGACAATGACGTTCGGCATTGGAACAACATCGACATCAACACCAGAAAACCTCGCTAGATCTCTTGTTTACTTGTAAATAAACAACCACCGCTCGGCCAATCACAGGACATAGAAATCACCCGCCCCGGAACTTCTCCGAGACCTACTATAGCACAGCCGCTGAGCTGCTTCACTTCATCATGGGCGGCTTCAACTTGGAAGTTTTCAAAGTACGTCATCACCGCTTATTAAAACCACAGCCGGGCTCAGCTGCCTGGACGCACCAGCTTCGGCTTCGCTAACGCGCGCGCAGTTCGGCATGTACGTCATGTTCCCCATCGGCATCATGTACTACTTTGGCACCAACCTCGACCAGCGCTTTGCCGTCGAGGGCTTCTGGCCCAAGCCGGAGGAGACCAACAAGGTGCCGCATTCGCGCGAGGAGATCAAGGCGGAGTATGAGCGCATTGTGGCGCGCCAGCGCTTGTTGAAGGAGAGAGACGCGATGAGGCGCGCGGCTGCAGGCCAGGGCCCGAGCGAGTCGTCGTAGGTGTGTGTGGGGGGGGGGGGGGGA